>JAQIWU010002152.1:0-13196 GCA_034696445.1 Isotomiella minor
GGCTGTAAACGTGTAAAATTTTAACGTAGGAACACAAAACACAGAGGAAATGCAAGGAATAATATTCATTTCAGAGAGCCTTTCAGTCTTTCCTCTTACCAAACACAAAAGTTGAACTTTCTTTCTTCAGTCTAGAAAGAATAACGTCTCTTCTTCCATTTTATGACAACTTTTACGTTTAGCATTACACACATATCGCACATCACATTCAAGTTAACGCACTCACTTTCACTCACTAGCTTCATCACTTCTTTTGATACTTTCTTTTTCGGAAGGAAACCGGGGAGGCAGTAGTGGTGGTGTATTTTAAAGCTTTCTTTTACTGCTTACTGGGAGAAAGTGTGAGGAATATATACGTAGTAAACTGAATGGCATGTACGACAAGTGATGAGAGAGAGAGAGAGTGTGTGTAGACGACGTCGTCCTCGGTGTCGGTTTGGTTAGATTTCTTTGAGCCTTTTGTCTCTAACTTGTCACATTTTCACTCAATTTTCACTCTTTTACAGGTTCTTCACTTTTTACTGATCGTTTCGTTTTCTACATCTTTCTCCTTCACCAAAACGCATCCATCGACGACGACTGTGTGGCAACAAAGTGAGAGAACTATACTTCAGTCAGTGGAGTTTACTACGGCAGTTTTTACCTCTGGCTGAATGAGACTTTGACGGTTTGACATCATGTCAAATGTTAAAATGTGACTCGAGATTTATCAGCCATCAAACGAACTAACAATCAAGAGAATGCTTCACCAGTCTCATCAATTTCCCTCAGACCCAAGGAAACCAAGAGTCAGTCACTGTGCTCCTGCAAACTTTTCTTTTTGACTGCACTTTGCTAAACATTTTTGTAAATAAATTGTAAGGAACGTGGGCATGTCAACAAAAGTGAATTCGAACTGAAGATATACTGAGACCTACAATTCCAAGATCTGGACCGGTATTTGAACAGTCTACAAAGAATGGAAGCCGCAATGATGAAGATACTTTGTCTCATTTTCCCCTTTTGCATTGGGCTGGCTGCTTCAGGTAAGAGGATCTTTGGTTTATTTCCGGAAGGTTGACTTACCCTTAGAAAGAAAGAAGCAACTTTCACAAAGACACTTGCATCATATGATGGAACTGAGGTTGAGGACGGACTCACAATGCATGCAAATCATCTCATCTCCTTTCCTCATTTGTGGTGGGAGATAGCAAACAATATTTCATAAAGTAACAAAGAGGAAAAAGAGCAATAAACTGTATATCGTCGAAAGTCAAAAGACTTGCACACTTTCTCAATACAAGTTATCTCTACAAGAACCACACCGGCTGCCCGAAAAGGTACCTACCTAGGCACTAGAGAGGTGAAAAATACTTAAGCAGTTGTTGGTAACAACAACGGGGCCTGAAAAGAGAAGATCAGAATTGTCAATTGGGCGGAAATGCATGATCGTTTTACAGTAAAGTTCTTACAGCATGAAGAGAAATGACAAAGATAAGCCATTGCTCAAAGTGAGAGAGAATGAAGGGAGAGAAAGGTCCCTCCTCCATGATATCTGATTCCTATAAGAAAAGTCACAATAAGAATGGATTGTATACTCGAGTCGATCTGAACTGAACTGAAACAGAATTCCTATTTCCTTGTTAACTTAAAATAGACTAGCAAAATTGATGTCGCACTTTCCACCCACTTTTACAGTTGCTCAGCTTTCCTTCCACCACCCATTTCCATCTCGCTTTCTCTCCACTCTCCAGAGTTACAACGCCTAAGGTGAAAGTAAAGTGGAAAACAGGTGGTGGATGGATGGATGGATGGATGGTGAAAGAAGAGGAAGAAGACAGACTTTCTCGTTCACACGTATCCACTTTCAAATTGATGCAATATGATTTCTTTCACCGACAGAGTTTCTCCCTGTTTACCTCCCTTTCAAGTTTTTTTTACAGTAAACATATTTTTCCTATATCAAATCTTCCTCGCCAGCAGATTGAGGTAAAATTGGGTAGACAAAACCACAGATCAGATCAAAGGATTGACAGTGCTTTGTTTGACTCTTCCTTATTCCATCGCCTCAGAGACCGAAACTGTGATTCTCGTATAGACAGTCTGTTTCTATTTTTCTGCAATATATCTATCTTCCTCCGACTGTTCACAATACCCACATGGTTTTGACTAGTTTAAAGGTAATTATCTGCTCAGGGAAATATGAGGGTCTTGTAACTATGTTTTCTTACCAAACTAATTTTTTTCCTTCTCCTTGAATTCCACCTTCGTTCCGATGCCTAAAAGATGGGAGGGGACAAAAGTGTCTGTAGATCTGGGCGATGAAGGATATATTGAGGGACTACAGACAGACAAGTTTAGGTCATTTCAGGAAATTTCTTGAGCAAAATCGTTATTGTCACTCCTCTATAATCATCCAGTTATAACTCTGTCCTCGATTTCTGGATCCCATCCTCCTTCCTTCCTTTTCCTCGCTTTCCCATCAGCAATTCCGCGTGCCGTCGTCGACAAAAGAGAAAGGTTTTCTTCTTTGGACTTGGTTGCTGTGGGGTTTAGAAGAGATGAGATGGAATTGAAATTGCAACTATGAAAATGAGTGTCTTTCTCTTGTCTCCAACAAACTTGTTCCTCATTCATCTCAATGCTCCTTTTACGTCGGCCTTCTTTATTTTTTTCGTTTATGTGCAAAGTATAAAAACTTGCTTTCTCCGCCGAGGCAGAGCAACAGAAGTGAAAGCAGTTTTTGCCTAACCAAAAAACCGAAACCTAGATATCTCAAGCACACTATGTAATCCTCTCCCCTTGTCGCAACAACGATGCTTTGTTGTTCTAAAGGACAGTCACTGACATGACGAATGTGTTCAGCTCACGTCACTTTCAAACTTGTCAAGTCTCAAGTGGGTGAGGGAAGTTGGGTTTATTTATTTATTAATCGTGTATGGAATTCATTCTTCCTTTAGAAGAGTATTTGTTGGTTGGGATAATGTGTCAACTGATTATCTAGCACATAATTTTCCAACGCATGGGTGAACACTCATGAGACTCATAATGCAGAGATGGACGTCACCCCCGTCTGTTTTCCCTTTTGATTCGTTCCTAAAAACACAGAAGATGATGTGACAGAGAGAGGATTGTGTATTTGATACGACAATGCAACCCCTACACAGTTATGTAACGCAATGTGGGAGATGGAAGAAGTGAAAGTGGAAAAGGAGAAAGCTATGTCCTCCACGCAATATTCAAGAAGTGCAAGTTTTGGACTATATGGAGTGGTCCAACGTCCAACTTCAACCACTTCCTGCATCCGTCTCCGGACTATGTGCCATTTCATCTCCTCTTTCTCTCCCCTCGTCTGAAGCTATGGAAGAGTGACAGTCGATGGATACACAGTAGTCAATGTCAAGTGGTATGAGTTAAAGCAAATAGTTAGGGACGGGAGTGAGTGAATGTATTCTTCCTCCAGAAAAATAATAACGAAGCAGGTCCTGAATTGACTAGTGACGGACTGAGGGAGTTTATATTTATGACAAGGTCCTACATTTCTGCCAAGTTTTATAAGAAGAAAGTAATATCCTTGTGAGGAGTGAACGTTACGAGTAGTATAAGGAAGAAAAACAGTGGCGCTTGCTTGACCCTTTTAACCTGATACAACTTGAGCTAAATATGAGACTACAAGAAACTACTTATCTTCTTCCTTGATGGTCCTCTGGTCATTTAAGTATGTTCCTCCTAAGTACTAAGTTCTAAGTGTGTGGATGTGTGAGGGGTGAAGATATTGCCAGAAGAGTGCCTCCCTTAAGAAAAATAAAGCTCTGTAATAATAATAAATGCTTTTAGTTACTTTTACCCCCACGTCCACATCACATTGTACTCAAATAATAGTGCTTGCCCCCTCTTTCCCAGTTTGGTATCATCAGCCATCAAGGTTGATTGGGGAAACTGCTGAGAAACTTGGTTTTTGAGCACAATACGTTTAACAAGGTTTCTATACATTTACATTTTCTAAGCAATCACATTCCGTTTCCAATTTTGTCATTTGTTTTATGCAGTTTAACAATGTTTGTAAAGGGAATTTCGAACCCTTCATAATGATCAGAGCCATAGGACAATGAATAATGACTAATTGAAAGATTAGTGTCAGATCCTATCAGCTTTCGGGAAACGTGGACCGGAAACACATTGAATGAGATATTCGTTTTCCATTTGAGGATTTGATAGTTTTATTGAATGAATGAGTGTGAGTAGGTGTACCCACCGATGGAATGACACTGTTGATACATAGTGAAACTGTGTGGATGGATGAATGAGTGCTATTGTGGCTGGCTATTATTATGACTCTGTAGCAGGAAAGATGATCCTCTGTAATCCTCCTATTATGTAAACTGCTTAAAGCTCCAACGTTGTAAGTGAGTTTGAGAAAAGATATGTAGCGTTTACACAAGACGAACAGCATCAATTCAGCACTTCACACTACAGTATAGAGATATCAAGTGCTTTCACTTTCTCCAATTACACTTTTTCACAGCTAATGGTGGTTTACTTCCACAGTTTTTGTCGTTGCAGTAGATCATTTTTCTTGATCACATTAATTGTAAAATGCATAATATTTGAAAAAATACAACACTGGCGCAATGTCCCTTTTGAATATGCATAGAATATGAGACATGGAACAAGTGCAATGAGTTGAAGCCATCGTTTATAGTTGTACCTATGTCCTTTTTCACTCATTCATGGTGCTTGAAAAGGATAGTTTTACAGTTGCGGGTGTGCTCTGTGATTGCGACTGTGGTGACAGAATAATTTTGAATGTTTACACTGTGTAAATACAACGAATCCCATTCCCACTCAAACAATCCCTAGAGTTTATTCTAGAACACTTTGGAGCAACAAGAGTGTATGAAGGTAGGTATGTGCTCTTCAACTTTCTCCGCTTTCACCTGTCCAACCGTGATTCCAGGGTATGTGCTTAGTTGGTTGATAATTCTATAGTTGCTGCGGTTACCATGTAAAATAAAATGACGATGATTATTAAAGAATTGTATAAAACTCGTCTGTGCCACAGCCTAGAGAAAACTATACTCTATGAGACCATCTGCCAAACGAATTGCGATAGGAAATGGTGTACAATAGCCTTCAATTGTATCGTTTTGCTGACTACCATAGTTAGTCTACTTTTAACTCGAACCCTTGCAGCCGCAGTGAAGTGGCAACAACGGTTTGGTTTAAGTTGCATCATTGTACAAAATTATACGGCACAGTGCACTGAATTTCACAGTGGATGATTCACTTTCCTCTCATTCATTTATTCTATTCAGTGGAGGCACATATAGATAGACCACCCCTTGGCCACAATAGAGTATTGAGTGAGTGTAGTTTAGTCAGTCAATCAATCTGGCCAATCCCTCAAATTTCCCAATGTTCCCACGCACGTCTATGAAATCTGCGGTTCACTTCTTCGAGAAAGGAAGGGAGAAAGAAAAGAATTGAGCTAAGCTGAATTGAGCTGAGCTAAATACAGGATTTTGGAGTTCTATGGCTTGTTCAAAAGTAAAAGCGTGTAGGTATATATGGGTTGCTTCACAGAAGAATACCCAAAAGAGTCCTCCACTATTTAGCTCGATCAGTTGTACGGATTTTGGACTTGTGAATGTGTGTGTGTGTACGCTAATATGCACACTGGATCTATTGACAGGGTAGAGAGAGAGAGTTGAGCTGAGGGTGCAACCAGGATCCGATTTGGATTTATTTGTGTCTGTGAAAAGAAGAGAGAGAGAAGAAAAGACCGGAAAAGGTAGACAGGCACTACTTCCACCACCGATATTGCAGCAGCTCCGCTACTGTTGTTACACCGTCATTGTAACTTTCACCCATGTTCTTCTCAACCACCCAACTGTCCATTCATCCATGTGCTCATACCATACTTCTCTGCTTACGTTTCATTTTGGTCCTTTTCTTCTCAACATCCTCCTTCAACCACATTCACCAGCTTAGAAAAACTTAACTATTTAAAATATAGTGCGTTTCTAGCGTATCCACAAAGTCTCAACCAGCTATTTACCGTAATTTAGTGCAATACTTTGCTCATTTTAGTTGAGAAATCCAAGCTTCTCCATTTCCTCTTTTTCTATTATTGTACCCCACTTTTCCCGGTCGTTTGGTTGACTTCCATGGGTTCATTCCAGCTATTTGAGACTGTTCTTTTTTCATCAATATTTCACGCATATGTGGTCAAAAGAGATGAAAAAGGTATAGAAAATGTGGTTAATTGTTCTCATTCAAGCATTGGTACGCTTTTCAATTAATTTTCATGTTTCCAAGTAATTTTTCAAATTCCCCAACGCCCATTTGGGACTCTCTTTAATAGCAGAGATTATGAGTTTATTACGATGTTAATTTTACCAAATAATCTTAGTCTTGTTTGCTCTATTGTGTGTGTGTAAGGACTATTAATTCTCTCCTTCAGAAACTGAGACCAAGGCTGAGATATTGCAGGAGTTAGCCGGCTCATCATGTTGATGACTTTCTCAAAGAGGAAGAATAAAAGTAGGATGCTCAAGCACTATAGTAGAGTCAGTTGCATTTGGATCGTTTGCTAGAGAGAAATGAGTATAATATTTAGCATACTTTAAGCTACTTCTTGCTCGTCGTCGTAATTTATTTTTTTGCATGGCTTTAATAAAAAGTGGAAGGTTATGAAGCATAGGCATGAGGTTTTTCTCTACACACACATGGATCAGTAGTAGAAGAAAAGGCCAGTAAATATAAGAAGAAAGAAAGAGAGGAGACACATAATGAAGGCATTTTCCCTCATCCATTCTTGAGTAAAAGCAGACCATTTTTATTACCCCCCTCTCCAGAAAAAGCATTTTCATATCTAGATCAAGGATGTTGTTACAACGGATGTAACAAGCAATCTTCCAACTCTTTTCAAGAGAGAGAATGGCCCCATTTCCATATCTGATCCATGCGTGTCTCATTTCCATATCATAGCTCACACACTCGTCGTACAACTTTCTCCAAAGTAGGTATACGCAGATGCTATTATTAGCATTGCTAATTATTACTAGAAAAACTATTAGCGGCCTTATACCAAGAAAAAGGCCCTTTTTATATCCAGTCTAATAGATTCTTAAGTTTGCACTTTCGCAGTGCGTAAATTGAAGAGGGAGAAGAAAAGAGAGGCAGAAAAGTGAGAAAGCTGATGTAAAGTAACTTTTAAAGAAGAATGATGGTATTGCATTGAGAGATGCAGAGCTTACTTTTTTCTCGGCTCTGGAATGTAGTCAACTTTTGCCACCCTTTCTCAACAGGGCAAACAGCTTTTTGCTCTAGTAACTAAGAGAGAGAGAGAGAGTGAAAGTTTTCACACACATTTTATAGAAGAGAAAGTAAGGACGGAGAGTTTGGAAGTGTGATGTAACAAAACCAGCCCAGACCATATTTGTAAGTCAGAAGGGAGAGACGTAAGTGGGGGAATGTTGTAAAGATGCTTTCACTGGCGACACTTTTCGTGAGTAAATGTAGCAATAATTTGTCGTTGGTGTGCGATATCTTTTTCTAAATCAGAACTCATGTGTTCATCTCTTCAAATGTCCTCCATCCATTCATCCAAAGGTGCCATCATCACCATCTCAGAGACCTTTCATGCCATGCCTCTGCCTTTTCTTCAGGTCCTTCGTAGAATATAGGAATCGTGGAATAGGAATTCCTTCAGCACCTTCGACCTGACTCGTTTCTTTCTTATGCTACCAATATTTGAATTTTTTATATATTCCAGAGCCTGGGAGATCTATCGGCAGTGCAGAACCGAAAGTCAACCTTTACTTTGCTACACCCATTCTGGAAGGAACGGACCTCACAATGTATTGCAAGTTTTGGGGAGAACAAAATTCTTCGATTTATCAAGTCAAATGGTAATACTTTTAATTGAATATTATTTAATTGATCATTGGCTCAAGTGACACAAAAAATGCAATCGCGGTTTGGTAACCTGATGCAATAATGCTTGGGTTGTGATCTGCCAGAAACGTCAGGCAACAAAGTAGTTATTTCCACCACCAGCGTAACATAGTTTACTTTGTTTTTTATCTTTTCATCAACTTGAAACTTTTAGGTGATTTAGAAAAGGGATGGGAAATGACAGCGGTGCAAAGAGATTCTCTGTAGAAAAGTGTTGGAATTAGTAACTAAGACACCGTTAAATAAATCAATGTGAAAGCCTACTCCAAAGTCTCTAAAATGCTTGAAGCAATGACAGCTTTGTGGCAAAGAACTTCCATGTCTTTTCGATTGTTTGAAACTTGCATTATGTCTTGTGACTTTCACTTCAGTGAAAGATAATTTGAAAATTTGAGGACGGAAAGAACCAACGTTGAAAATATATACAGAAAATGTGTGTACTTTAGTTCAGGATAAATATTTGTCCTGACAGTCGACAGATTCAAGGAAGGAAGAAAGAGAGCGACTCTTCTTCTGATGATCGCAGTTCCCTTTGTAATGAGAATCTGTCAAAAGGTAAAAGACGTAGGAATTGAGGGTGGGGAAGAGGCGATAATTATCTTCTCCCTATCCTCCTGATCCGTCCAGAGTGAAAGCAACTCCAGGAAAGGAAAGATTAAATGGGTAGAAAATTAAAAAATAGAAGTCGTAGTCTGCATATAGAAAAGTGGTAGTTTTCTCTCTAGATTTTACTGTACTTGTGTCGCTGTCGTGTAGACAAAGGTGTTGTGTGATTCTCGGTGTTTTGGTTTACAAAGAAAGAAAGCTGCCAGTCAAAGTGGGTCTCATCTGTTTGGGAGAAGCTTCATTTGTTCGTCAAGACGGGTCCTTTCTCACAGTTTCATAGCATTGCTTTTAATTATTTTAAGTGATTAATTCCATCTGTTGCGCCCATCAATGAACCGACAAATATTGCATTTTCAATGGACAAAAAAATAGAAATTCGGGTTCGAATAAAGCATTGACTTCAGGTGCATTATGAAGTGAAAGTCACAAAAAGGCAATCGCTTTCGATTTTCTTATTAGAAAGTATGAAATCTCCAAGATTTTGAACCGAAACTCCTTTGAAATTACTTGTTTTGAAACAAACCCTTTCTTAATTGTGGACGAGATTCTTAAATCTCAAGGCTACGAAAGCAATTCCATGCCTTTCCCAACCACACTTTACGCTCCGTTCCCCTTCACCAGGGCTTTTTACATTATCACTGTTGGGAGAGGGATGATCGTGCTTTGCATTTATTAGCAAATGGCAAAGACCAAAGAGTGTTTTACTGGGAGCCTCCTCTCTTTTACTTGTGAAATCTGAACTGAAAAGAGTCGCAGCAAAGAAATTGGTCTAAATTCTAAACTATCATTCGAAGGAAGGAGGCTTACTTTTATAAATACATGTGCACCATTTCTGTCTCTTGAATAACTGAATTGGGCCATCTACTTGGCATTCTCCCCCATTTCCTTCCATTCCCCTGTTTATTGACGAAGCCATAGAACACGACGCCCTTATACTTTCCCTTCTTCCATCGACAAATATCTCTAGGAGAGCACAATTCGCAATAAATGTACAAACTCCAAAACAATTGCTTTACATCATTTGTTTTTGAATGGAAAACCACGCCCACTTAATAAATAAACCAAAACATGTACGGAAATTTTTGGCGTTGACACACCAAGTTATTATTATTAGAATCTACACAGTAACTTTTCGATTCAAAGGCCCAATACATACCATCATTCTACAAAGGAAAAGTCTAAAATTTTATTACATTCGAATAAATGCCACAATGTGGCCCAACCTTCTAGTTAAGGGTTGTCTGTTATTACGGTCCAAAAAAAGTCGCCAAAACAGACGGTTGGCACATCCCACCAAAAGTTAGCTTCGAATTTAAAGAATCCATTAGTAGATAAAGAGTAAAGTTGTTTCGGTGGTAGGTTTAAAGAGAGAGGGGAAAGTTGGCAACTTTTTTGTACTAGTCTGCACACGACAAAAAAAAGGGAGAAAGTGTGTTTTTGGTTTGGAGGGTTGATCCACTAGAAGACCTCGTTTTTTTTACAGGGTGGGTTCAGAAGAAGAAGAGGAAGTGGTCGCTTTGACTTTTGAAATTTGTGTTTCCTCTTTTCCCTATGTGCGATTCTTTTTCTCACTTTGTCTCCATTTGCACCCTCAGGAGATGGAAGGCGTTTATCTTTCCAAAGAAGAGACAAAGGGAGAAAGTAGCCTGTTTGACTAAGGTGGGAGAAAGTAAAGATACCTACACGTTAAGAAAGAGCTCCCCTCCTTGCATATGTCCTTCCTTGAACGGACATAGAGAAAAATATGGCTACCTTCGTTGCAGGAATCATGTCAGAGACGGTCTACCTACCTAAGGTAGATGTGTGAATAGATAATGCAAAGGGGAATTTTCATGTCCTGTTAAAACTGCAAAAGGTAACGGTGTGTTGGGTTGTGAAACTGAGGTGAATTTTTTGATAAGATCTTGTCCCGTCTTCGCAGAATGAAAGTTCATCCGGCTCACACAGCTTCGCAGTATGAATGTGAATTTGAAATTCTTAAAAAAGATATGAATATTGTGAGAATAAGGGAAACGTCGTTGGTACAACAGGGCAGTGTTGAATGCAGGAATGGTAACCTTTATTTATGCTAAGAATATGTGCATTTTTAAAGGAAAAGCTTTCTTCAGACGTGGAAGCAGTTAGTTATACTTGTATTTATCTCCACATTGGGTCCTTGCTCTAAGCTGCCAGTTACTACAAGAGAAAGCGTCTCCTTGCCCGATTTTTCTGAATGTATGATTTTTTTAGTACAAGTAGTTCAGGGCACATGTTTCCCCCTTCATTTCACGAAGGAAAAAAAATGAAATGTTGTTTAAACTATGTACGCATATATTACCCCATCCCATCTTGCATTATGATTTTGGAACGTTGGTGGTTCACTTAATAATATGCCTTGGGTGAAAATGGAAGTAGTAGGCAGGACCCAAAAACATGCAGTATCACTCATGCAGATGTGATATAACAAAAATACTGATTGGTCCTGGACAGAGTTTTCTCTAGAAAACATCATGCTTTTCTACATGAAACCTCAGTTTCGAATCTTCTAAGATTCTTGCTGCCAGCAACTCTCTGGATGCTATCCATGTTGCACAATACAATGTCGCAATCTTCTTTCCAATTATGAAACATTCTATTTCATTTGATTGACGTGGACTTTGTTACAAATCTTTCGTTTATGTGGGCATGCTTTCTCTTTTCTATGGAGACCTAAGACTTTCTTTCTCTTTCAGGTACCGAGGACAGAGGGAGATATTTCGATACACTCCCAGAGAAGCTCCAAATAAAAAGTTGTTCCCATTTTCAACTGTCATTATTGATGTAAGTTTAAATGCTACTACCTACTATGTATTTACTGATGAAATCGCTTGTGTAATTAAATTAACGACACGGGTTGTAAAGTCAGAGAGAGAGAGAGACACGCCCTGTCCTGTCCCAAATAACTTCCATCTCGCATGTTTTCCTTTTTTAATCAGTAATGTATTTAATGAGTAATAACCTGTTGCGTGTGTATCATTAATTACATTGGAGGCTAGACTAATGTAGAGTCCGTGTTAGCTTAGCAACATTTCCAAACCTGCAGATAGATAATTGCATTACGGAGTTGCTGATCATTGGAACAGGAGCCCTGGGTCGCCGATATTATGGGCTACGTGGAAATGGAAAAATGTTATATTCCACGAAAATGTGACAATTAGTTTCGAACGGATTCATGAACGTTTTGGTAGCAGAAATATTGTTTATTTTACAGGAAATTTCCCTAGTTCCGTTCTTAAATATAGATTGGTTTAAAAACAATGCTAAAAAGACAAATTTCAAATTCCAGAGAAACCGAAAATTGAGCAACGATTAGGGTGAAAGTTGCAATTTTATCAGATTATAGTCTTGCCATGTTTCCTTCGAATGAAATAAGTCGTCGTAAATTTTAGGAAATTCTATTCTTACTTCCTATACCAACACCAGAAAATGTTTTGTGAGGAAAAGTATAGTGATCTAAATCCCGACATGGTAGAAAAATCTTGGTGTATTAGTTTATAGGGGTCGCAAGGCTTCTGACTTGGGGTAACAAAAGCAAAGGAGGGAAGGGAGGGATAGAAATATAGGAAAGACACAATAAGTGACAGCCTTACAAATGTTGAGGCCATAAATCCCTGCCTTGGCTAATTGGTTTTATGTGCCCTGTATCAAAAATAGGAAAGGCAATCTGACGTGGAGAAACTGGCGTTGAAGAAGGTTCCCATGGCCATGAGAGGGAACGTTAGCTGCGAAGTATCCTGGCTCCCGAATTTTGTGACAATCACTGTTACAAAGCTACTCACCGTTGTTTGTAAGTTCCCTCGCCTTCGTTTTTTGGTCTTTTTTGAAATGTAAAGTTTTAATTCACAGCACCACCGGAGGTGAAACCATCCCTTCAAGTAGACTTTGACCCACCCTTGAACAAGTCCAACAAGCTTGGGGATGGTCCTGTGATTGTGAAGAGAGGGGACTTTTTGATAGCCAACTGCACTGCTGGTCCAGCCAGCCAAGCACCAAATATTACGTTTTACATTAATCAGGATAATTATGTAAGTCACCATAACTTTTATCTCTCCTCGACATGACATGACATCATTCTTTGACTCAGACTGTAGTCAATTCTGGAGTGCGGGAGAGACGGGAGGAAGTCATAAGTAATAACAACCGAACCGAGATTCGCACTGCAACTCTCCGACTTGAATTAGTCAATGCTCATTTCACCCCTGAGTATGGAAAACTTAAGATTCGAGTCCGATGCGAGGCTACTTTATTCAACCTTTACAAAAACTCATCCGAGTCATTCGAGTATGAGCAGTATCGAGAACCCGTGACTCCGATTTATAGTTACAGAGGTCCAGGAGACCCCTATGGAAGGAATGGTGCTAGTGCCCTGGGATATGAAGAAGGGGCTATGAGGGGCTGCTACTATGGGACTTGTTCAATTCTAGGTAAGTCCTCCACACGTACCTTCCAATTGCTTTAGTTTCTGGCTTTTTAATTATTGTTAATGGCTGGATGAAATAACCGAAGAAAGGTATTTGCAACTTTCACCGGAGAAATGCACCCTGAATTATAAATATTCCAAGACAAAGCTAATACCCAACCGAAGAAAGTTGTGGAAATTTATTCCACCAAGGATTTATGTTAGCCTTAATCCC
>JAQIWU010002153.1:0-13196 GCA_034696445.1 Isotomiella minor
TCCTTCCTCTGAACCTCCTGCTCCTCCACCTCCACCAACTTCTTCCGCTCGATGACATCACAAAGTTTCTCCTCATGCTTCAACTTCTGATTCACCTTTGCAGCGGAGAGTTCATAGGCTAAGGCGGCTTCTGCTTTGGCAGTGTTAATTTCCTTGTCAAAGGCGGCTTGTTGGAGTTTGTAGATGCGGAAACAGTCCTCCACCTTTGTGTCAGTGGAGTACTTGACGTCCATGGCGGCTTTTTGACACTCGGACTCTCGGATCCCAGCGTCTCGATTGGCTTGGGCCACGCCAACATCAGCATCTCGACGAACCACGGCTGTTTGTGACTTTCCTAGGGAGGAGAGGTACTCCACGTTGTCGAAAACGTCTTTGATGGTGAAGGAGAGGATCTCAATGCCCATGCGACCCACGTCTGGGGCTGCGACTTCACGGACGAGGGAGGCAAACTGGTCCCGGTCACGGTAGACTTCTTCTACGGTTAAGGTACCTGGAAATAGAAGAAAGCAAAGGAATTTAAGTCGCACATTGCCTCGTCAATAATGATCTTAATTAGTTCCTAATTTGCATAAATTAAACTCAGCACATGTGTGTACAAGAAGACTACTACTAAAACATGCCTCTTGGGGAGGTTGTTAGCACGGGGTTTTTGGTGAGTCTATGGCTCCTCCCGATACCCATTGCCTACTTTGGCTACACCCTTTACGACCTTCAAGACCCTGAGGGGAGACCCATAATTACAGAAAACTTGCTGCCAGAATATGACTTTATCGTTGTGGGAGCAGGATCCGCAGGTACTTCAAACTGGATCAAAATCATGTCAAGTTTGGGTCGTGATTTGTGATTTCCAGGGGCAGTCGTCGCAAACCGCCTCTCTGAAGTAGGTGCCTGGACCATCCTCCTCCTCGAGGCTGGAGGGGATGAACCTAAACTCATCTCCAACGCGCCAGGTCTCGCAGGCTACCTCCAACTCACCTCCATCGACTGGGGGTACAAGACAGAGCCACTTCCCACGGCTGCTTTGGGGTTGGAAGGTGGTAGGTCGAACTGGCCTAGAGGGAAGGTGTTGGGAGGCTCCTCCGTCCTCAACTACATGCTCTACGTTCGAGGGAACCGGAGGGACTATGACCTTTGGGAGGAGTTAGGGAACCCTGGGTGGGGCTACAGGGATGTTCTTCACTACTTCAAAAAGTCTGAGGATAATCGAAACCCTTATCTAGCGGAGACACAATATCACTCTGCTGGAGGCTACCTGAGCGTTCAAGAGGCCCCTTGGAGGACTCCCTTAGCCAGTGCCTTTGTGGAAGGGGGAGAGGAGTTGGGGTACCTCAACCAGGATATAAATGGAGCGAGTCAGACGGGGTTTATGATCGCCCAAGGGACGATTCGAAGGGGGGAGAGGTGCAGCTCGGCGAGAGCTTTTCTAAGACCAATTCGACTACGGCCGAACCTCCACATTGCCACCTACGCGACTGTGACCAAGGTCCTCATCCACCCAGAGACCAAGAGGGCTTGGGGAGTGACCTTCGTTCGTGAGGAAAGGGTTCAGGTGGTGAGGGCTCGGAAGGAAGTGATTCTCTCTGCTGGAGCCATTTCATCCCCGCAACTCCTCATGTTGTCAGGAGTAGGACCAAGGGAGGAACTGACCTCTCATGGGATCCCAGTACTCGTGGATTTGAGGGTAGGGGAAAACCTTCAAGACCATATTGGCTATGGAGGGTTGGTCTTTACGGTGGATCAACCGGTGACTTTAGTCCCTCCACGGTGGGTCCTTTATCAATTGATTTAGGGATTTTGGCATGTATGCACCAAACTAACTTATCCCCTATAGATATCAAACTTTCGAAGCTTGGGTCGACTACACATTTCATGGATCCGGCCCCATAACCGTCCTCGGAGGAGTGGAAACCCTCGCCTTTGTCCACACCAAATACTCCAACGTCTCCTTAGACTGGCCAGATGTACAGTTCCACATCATCCCCGCTAGCGTCGCAAGCGATGGAGGAACCACCCTGCGATACGCCCTCGGGGTGAGCAACTTCCTTTGGGAGACCGTGTACAAGGAAGTGTCATATAGAGACACCTATTCCACCCTCCCCGTCCTCCTCCGCCCCAAGAGTCGAGGGTACATCAAACTCCGATCAGCAAACCCCTTCCTCTACCCCTGCATCCATCCAAACTACCTCGCCCATCCGGACGACGTCAAGACCCTCGTGGAAGGGATCAAGATTGGCCTTGCCCATTCTCAAACAAATGCCATGCTACGGTTTGGCGCAAGGCTGTTTGATAAGGTGTACCCACAATGTGCCAGATTTAGAGGGGAGGAGGATAATGACGATGATTATTGGGCCTGTTGTGCGAGACATTATACGAGCACGATCTACCACCCTGTGGGAACAGCTAAGATGGGGCCTCCGGAGGATCCTGAAGCCGTGGTGGATGCAAGACTTAGGGTGTATGGGGTGGCCAATTTGAGAGTTGCGGATGCTTCGATTATGCCCAAATTAGTGGTGAGTCAGTCCAGGCATTAATTAATCCTAAAACCTCTAAGCCCTCTGCCTTTTTTTAGAGTGGAAACACAAACGCTCCCTGCATAATGATCGGAGAGAAAGCTTCGGATCTCATAAAAGAAGATTGGGACATTCCAACCGAACCCCACTCACTCATCAACCTCGCTTTGTAATTGTTCATTATTAACTTAGAGTGTTAAACAATAAAATTCATAATTTACCCAAAATGGCACGCAAATGGCCCTCCAGCGTTTGATTGACGGTGGCCTTGAGTTGATTAATAGGGACGCCTAAGAACTGCTCAGCAGCTGTACGAAGGAGGTCTTCTGCCCTCATCACCTTCACCTGGGCCACCCCTGTGACGGTCAAAGGGACCCCTTGGGCCGTCTCCACTGACTCGCACATGGGATTCACCGTCATTACCTACAAAAGAAAAAGAAAGGCATTCTCACTCTGCCTCATTATCATTTGCCTTGAGTTGCATTCATACCTCTAAAGACAACCGTTGTACATCTGTGACCAACCACCACGCCCAAGCCCATCCTCCCACGATGGTTCGCTTCTGCGTCGCCCCACAGCACCCACCTGAAAGAAAAAAAACATAAGGCGTTTTCATCATGTTTAATGTTGTAGCTTTCATTTCCTCATTCTCGTCATAATTAGTAATTAGACATTCCAATCAATCTCTTCTGAAAACATAACATGTAGAAAGATTAAACTGGGATCAACAACTTTTTAAGAAGAAGGTGTCTTGTCATCGAAGTCAAAAGAGACCAGACACTATAAAAAAATGAAGTGAAGTGAAAGCTGGTCAAGCAGGATGACCTCCTAGGATATCATATCACAACGGATGCATGTGGTAAAACTGCCTCTTGTCTCAGAGTCGTGGTTTTAATGATTTCAATTTCGATTTCATTTCAGTCTTAGCAATCACTCCATCAATCAATAATGCATAACACAGAACACAGCAAGTTTTAATAAGTTGCATGAAAGGGAATGGCGATGAGACTGATCTCATCAAGAGATGTGTGAATTTGATTTATGCAGTCAGGCTGTAAAGGCTTGGTCCACCTCCACCTGCCTTCGTCTTAATTTCGTTTTTACAAACATTTAAATATGAATGACTAAACTTAAACTTAGCATACCTAAATGCTAATTGCTTACTAACAAACTTTCTTTATGACGATGATGCTTACTTACATTATATAAACGCTCTACCCACGCCACGAGGAAGGGGAAGAAGGATTAGAAGATACAGAGGAGAGGTCACATTTGTATAGAGAAAGTAATGTAATAATGCTTGTATCATCTAATGTAATCATGATGGAAGGATAGATAACTCTCAAAATTTTATGTAAGGATTGTTTCATTATTGATTGGAATTCGAGGCGAAGAAAACAATGAAAGTACGAACCTAACCTGTAAGGCATCTTTTTGTAGAAGTAAAAAATAAAAATCGTCTTCTAAAAAACGACCAAGTGTTTCTTCTTCAACTTTGTTATTAGTTCCGGACTACATACGGTTTTTATTACAAAGTTTAAGTTTGCAAGGGGTTCACATTGTTTGGCCAGGTTGTTTCAATTAAAATAGTGGCGACATCATCATCGGATTTTTAGAGATGTCCCCGTAAAATGTTAATTAATCCTCCAATTAATTAAGGTACAAAGAAGGGTAAAACGTAAAAAAAATGACGCTGCAGCAACGTAGCTTGCTAAAACAATGCATCGAGATTACGATGAGAGGCTTTTCTAAGATTACATTAGTTTTTTAAATAGAAAAGACAAGAGGAAGAACAATATTTCAGCACATAGTAGGGATTAGGGATCAAGGTACACTTAATACTTATTGTGGTCAGTTTACTTTAACAGAGTGTGCATCATGCATGCAATAAAGCTATCTTTGAGAGATGAGATTTAGAGAGATGTGGTTTTGCTTTAGCTTTGCATGTGCTTAAATAAATACGACTTCAAAATATGTAGTTTCACGCACATGGGGTGTAGAATTCGAATTGACATGAGTGAGCCATAAGCTTTTATGAAGCTTTAAGCTTTTGCATTTTTTATAAATTGACTTTTGAAAGAACAAGCAAGCGTTGTTGAGTCAGTTTGAAGATCAAAATCGACCCAAAAAATTTCAGTTTTCCTTTTCACTTCTTCGCACAGTCTCTCTTCTCTTCACAAAGCTATAATTGACGACGCACTGACCTCGATCATATCAATCTTTAAAACAATAAAGCTACAAAAGGTATTCCACCTCAACACAAAAGTCTAAATACTATTATAACATTTTATAATTCAATTTGCAATTCTTTCAACTTTTACACATTCAACATTATATCATTTACACATTATTTGTGTTTAAAACATTCATCCAACAACATTCCTTTTTTGACAAACTTGAAAATTGAGACAGGTCGCTTCTCGCTTGCATGTCGCAAGTAAGATTTTTTGAACGAAAGTCGTGTTTTTAAATAAAACAACACAACGTAATATTTTTGTTACAAAATACTACAAAAAGTTATGAAAACGAAAGTGAATTGTGTTACAAAAGAAAGCCGAAAGAAGTTAAGACAAAGTTCTATAAATAGAAAGGATTGAGCTGTGAATTAAGTTTATAGTTTTAGTGATCTAAAGTGTCGCAGCGTGCCCCATAAAAGTTAACTTCTTTTGGAATCACTCCAAAAAAGAAAATGAAAGTGAAGAGTTCTTGAAAAAGATGGGTGGAACAGAGGTTGGAAGAAGAAGTGGAAACATAAATTATTGGAGGACTACTAGGATTCAAACAAGTTTTATCTTAAAGTGAAGGATTTATGAGTGGTTTAAGAAAACTAGCAGTTGCACCTCACTGACTTTTCTACTCGTGAATGCACTTTGCAACTTCTTCGAGAGTTTGAATTATGCTAATCATCTCTAACTAAGGTATGTCAAGAATGTTGTCCAGAGTCAAAAATGAATTGCCTTTTCTGCATAGGGGAATCGTCACTGCTTACACCAAATGTAACTATGCATTATGGCAATACTGTCTGGCGGAGTCCTAACTGCAGGACTGTGGATGGTTCCCCTCTTCATGGGCCTCATGGGGTACATGAAGTACGACTCCATCGACCCAGAGTCCCACCCTCGGGATCGACGAACTCTGGACAATGACTATGACTTTATCATCGTGGGGGGAGGGTCTGCAGGGTCCGTCCTTGCGAATCGGTTAAGCGAGATCCCACACTGGAAGGTTTGTTAAATGCCATGAGGTCAACCCTTTTAAATTACACCCGTTTTTAGATCCTCCTTCTGGAAGCCGGTGCGGATGAGAACACTGTGAGCGACATCCCTGCCGTCGCAGCCTACCTCCAAGGGTCAAACCTGGACTGGCAATTTAAAACCGAGCCCCAACCATACGCCTGCCTTGGCCTGGAGGGAGGCCGGTGCAACTGGCCAAGGGGGAAGGTTCTTGGCGGTTCCTCCGTCCTCAACTACATGCTCTACGTCCGAGGGAACCGGAGGGACTATGATGCTTGGGAAGCCTTGGGGAACCCAGGATGGGGTTTTGAGAACGTGCTCAAATACTTTAAGAAATCCGAGGATAATCGAAACCCCTACTTGGCTTCCTCTCCGTACCATTCCTCTGGGGGTTATCTCACCGTTCAAGAAGCCCCTTGGAGGACCCCCCTCGCGACTACTTTCGTAGAAGCAGGGACGGAGATGGGGTATCCTAACAGGGATGGGAATGGGGAGAGCCAGACTGGCTTTATGATTGCCCAAGGGACGATTCGCCGGGGGTCCAGGTGCTCTGCGGCCAAAGCCTTCCTACGACCCGTGCGTCTACGCCCAAACCTTCACATCGCCATGCACTCTCAAGCCATGAAGGTCCTCCTGGATGAAGGAGGACAACGAGCCATCGGGGTGCGGTTCAAGAGGGAGGGGAAGGTGAGTAGTGTCTACGCGAGAAGGGAGGTCATCCTCTCGAGTGGAGCCCTCAACAGTCCTCACCTCCTCATGCTCTCCGGGATCGGACCCGCGGATCATTTGAGGTCAATGGGAATCCCTCTAGTCAAGGACGCTCCAGTTGGACTGAACCTCCAAGACCACTTTGGCTTTGGGGGTTTGGTGTTTCTAGTCGACAAACCAGTCTCAATGGTTCAGTCTCGGTATGAGAATTTAGAGTCTGTTATGCAATACGTCATGTATGGGAAGGGGCCTCTTACGATCCTGGGTGGGGTGGAGGCTCTTGCTTGGGTCAATACCAAGTATGCCAATGCAACCGAGGACTTTCCAGATATTGAATTTCACTTTGTCGCAGGATCGTAAGTTTGAAAACGGTAAACTTTGGGACAAAATAAGACCCTCCTTCTTCTCCGCAGGGCTTCCTCGGATGGTGGAAAACAAATCAAGAAGGCCCACGGCATCAGTGACCGCGTGTACAATCAAATGTTTCGCCCTATAATGAACCAAGACACTTGGTCCGTCATCCCCATGATCCTAAGACCCTACAGCAAAGGCTACCTCCGCCTGCGGTCACGAAACCCCTTTGATAAAGTCCTCATCTACCCGAATTACATGATCGGTACGTCCTCAAAAACCAAAAAAGCTAACAGACTTCCAGGTCTTTTTTAATAGACGATCGAGACGCCAAGATTCTGGTGGAAGGTGTGAAAATAGCCATAGCCATGAGTAAAACGGCTGCATTTCAAAGACTTAATTCTAGACTTAATCCCTATCTCATGCCTGGGTGTAGGCACTGGACGCCTTGGAGTGACGAGTATTGGGAGTGTGCCATAAGGTAACTTCCATCCACACACCAAGGACATTTATATGTAACCTGTGTTTTGCTAATTGCAGACATTACACAGTCACCATTTATCACCATTCCGGAACTGGTAAGGTTCTAAGCTAAGCTACGGAGCACACTTGACTTATGGATGCTCTTCTGCCTTTGTAGCTAAGATGGGCCCCTCTTCTGACCCCGAAGCAGTCGTCGACCCACGTCTGAGGGTTTATGGTGTCTCAAGCCTTCGAGTCGTGGATGCTTCGATCATGCCAAACGTCGTGGTACGAGAAAAAAAGACAAAATGCTTTATGGTTTCCTTAATGAATGAATTAATGACACATAGAGTGGGAATACAAACGCACCCACGATCATGATTGGGGAGAAAGCCTCGGACATGATTAAGGAAGACTGGGGAGAGACTACGGTTCCAGTGCCACCTCCGGCGTCAATGCAACATTAAACAGCTTGAACTACCTAACTTTTTTTTGTTTTTACTACAACTTTCTCCAGAGAGAGGGGAAGGAAACCCACCAAACCAAATGCCAAAGTATGTCGAATGTGTCATATTTATATGTTTTGTTACGCTACACTACTTTTTTTGTTGTGGTTTTTTACGATTATTAGAGAACTATCGATTATGCATGCTTTCACTTCACTTCGCCACTTTATTTTGTATACTTCCGACTTTCACCCTTTACTTTTTTTGACTGGTTTGTTGTTGTTGAATCGAATGACCCTTCACCTTTTTTGTCTTTACTTTTACTGTGATGAAATGACGCAAATGAGAAATAAATAAAAATGACTTACCAGAAACTATGAGCGCTTCATTGGGTCCGACGGTGTGAATGTTCCCCATATTGCTATATTTTAATTTGAACTATGATTTGGTCTTCTTAATTAATTCACCACCACAAAAAATAATTGTACGTTAATCAATTTCTGCAAGTCTCTCGATCGGTACTTTCACTTTCAATCACACAAAGTGCTTTTCTTGTCTATGCTTTCTCCACTACTCGCTTCATTGGAAATTGAAATGATGACGCTGATGGGATGTAATTATCATCATAATATCACATCCTCGTCGTCGTCGTCGTCATTATTGAATTAACTGGAGCAAAGGATTAGTCACGACATGCTGATGCTGCTTCCAAATTCCAAATGACGCATCAATCGTAGAGGTTCAGTACGAATCTCCTCTCGGATCTCGACCTATGAAAATGAATGAAAAAATTGCAACAGTTTTGCTTTTTAATTTCTAAAATGTCTGTAAAAAACAATTGAATTTCACTGAAGTAATTATTAACCCGGTTAAAGAGAGAGATGATTGACTGACGAATGAGACCAAACGGAATGCGATTTATTTTTATCTTTGAGCTGAAGCTGTGCATGCATGGATGGAATTTGAATTTGTGATGATGCCTTCTGTTTGCAGTTAAACTAACCCAGTGATTTTATTTAACCACCAACCAACGGACCGTAATAATGACAAAGCAATTCATTCTGCCAGGAGAAGAGCATTATTATCTATCATCATCATTATCCAGACTCAGACTGTACAACATTGCATGCAAATATGTAAAGCCACCTCGTATCATGTTTCGATTTGCAACTTGAATTCTACATGAGACATGGCATGGACCGACATGGCAGACTTTTTTTAAAGCGTTTATAAAATTGTAACGACCTTTTTATTCCTTCCTACAAAGTAATTATGACTTCCATGATATATATGAATGAATGAATAATGCATGCCGGTTTCGGTTTACACAGATATGATGATTTGACATGTTCGAATGACAATTTCGTAGGCGTTCACAAATGAATGTTAGGGCAGGAGAACAAGAAGGAAAGCTTGTTCCTTCCAAGTACAAAAGTTTTTGCGGTTTGGTTTGCGGTTCCTCGAAATCAATTGTGAAATATGTATCATGAATTATGGATGCTTTTTACAACTTTGTCTAAAAGGAAATCTGATAAGCATGCCAAACAAAATCGAAATCCAATGATGCTAATAATATGCTTTAAAACTAATTACAAATAGAACTAGAATTGAGAGTTGTTACCTTTTCAATTGGTCGCAGCAGAAAAACTAAATAAAATGCCAGAAACTTCCTTTCTTTTTGGGATGTCGTATTTCGAATGGACTCTCTTTGACTCGTTCACATTTTATAAATTGGATCGAATTCTTCAAAAAAAGTAAACAAACAAACCTAAAACCGGTCTCTCAAATCGATGGGAAAATCAAAAAAATCACTATTTTTTTAACACTTTGTTCTTCTGCTGTTTGAGTGAGTATGAAAATAAACTTGGAGTCAAAATTAAAAATTATTTAGTCAGGTCCCACTTTAATTAAACTTAAACAAAAGAGTATTAATTAAAATTGATTAATTTTCGTATTATTAATTTCTTCGGGGATTCGTTCCGGCTGACCAAACCAACCTCTCTACTCTACAACACACAGTTTGAGACTCGACTGGATAAAAGCAGAATTCGTCTCATTGCTTTCGCTTTCAATTTAGGTTCTGTTTTAACCGGTTCATCATAGTCATATTCCAATTCGGTGTGTAAGAGAGAAAGTAAGTAAAGGGATGATGCCTGGTTTTTTTGGTCTAATTTCCTCCTCTCCTCTCTCGGGGTTTTTCGGTTCGGTTTTGTGTTTGATAAATCGGGAGGGAGATTGTATAAACAGAAAGTATAAGGAGAAGGAAGCCAAATATGGGCAGGTGGGGTAAAATGAGACTATCTATGGCTTTTTTCAACTAATTAAGGAATAATTAAGGTCCTCATTAGATTGGTTATCCACCCTCCTGAAGATAAGCATTCCTTAGGCAGGTGGGTGTGGTTCGAATATCTGAAAAAAACATTTTAGAGAAGATAACCCTCCCCCATTTGACAATAATTTTTGGGTTAAAGGTTTATAGGTCGGTTAACTATCACTTAGATAAGTGATGATAAGGTACCTAACTAACCTAAGCTATGAATGATATGATAACCACTCAAAGATAAACGATGATGAGTCAAACGGTCAAGAGAGAAGAATCGGTAAGAGTGTTTTGGCGAGCGGGTAGTTCAAATTTTTTGAGAGAAGTGAAGGTTGTTGGTTTAAATTCCACAAGAAAAAAAGGTGAAAAAGGGACTCTCGTCACTTTTTTATTTTTTTCATTCCAAAGTCGTCGAAAAAGGGTCAAGGGTCCTGTGAACTGAGGGAGAGGAGAGGAAGGTCGTCGTCGTCGTCGTCCAGAAAAAAGATAAGACAAAAAACGTTCAGAAGAAAAACGACACAAATTCTTCGCTTCCTTATCAAAGTCATTCAGTGACGACGGTCGTTCATTCCCCTCAGGTAAGTACTCCACTTATGTCATGTCATGTCAAAGGTCACAATGACTAAAGTGTGTTAATACCCTTTCTTTGATAGGTTGTCTGCCTGCCTGCCGTTTGAGTCTCCTCGAGAAAGGATCCTCTTTCTTTTCTTCTTATCTTGATTATCTTCTTAAGTGCAATTAATTAAAGACGACGGTTATCATCGTATCGTGTGAGGAGGATGGGAAAGGAAAGGGACACAAAGGGGAAAAAGGCGGCCGCATCCCATGGGGACTTGGACCGACAGATTGAGCAGTTGAAAAGATGTGAGATTATCAAAGAGGCCGAGGTGAAGGCGCTCTGTGCCAAAGCGAGGGAGATCCTTGTCGAGGAGTCAAATGTCCAGAGGGTTGACTCTCCCGTGACGGTAAGTTTTTAAAATGTTCTAAGGCTCTGTGATAATCGTGCCTCTTTTTTGCTTAAGGTCTGTGGGGACATTCACGGTCAGTTCTATGACCTGAAGGAGCTATTCAAAGTGGGAGGAGACGTCCCTGACACCAACTACCTTTTTCTTGGAGACTTTGTTGATCGAGGTTTCTACTCTGTGGAGACGTTTCTTCTTTTGCTAGCCCTCAAAGTATGAAAAAGTTGATTTTTTCTGTCTTTTTATCAATTCTCTCTATCTTTCGTTTGTAGGTGAGGTACCCTGATCGAATCACGCTCATCCGAGGGAACCACGAATCTCGTCAAATCACTCAGGTCTACGGCTTTTATGACGAGTGTCTCCGGAAGTATGGGTCCATCACGGTTTGGCGGTACTGTACCGAGATATTCGACTACCTGTCTTTGTCTGCCATTGTCGACAACAAGGTTTGTCTTTGTTCTTTCAAAAGAATATATTTTTAAAAGGGTTATTTTTTGGTAGATATTCTGTGTTCACGGCGGCCTCTCCCCCTCAATTCAAACTCTGGACCAAATTAGAGCAATAGATCGAAAACAAGAAGTTCCTCACGACGGTGCGATGTGCGATTTGCTATGGTCGGATCCCGAAGGTACTTAAGATGCATAAAAGCTAGCAAAGGCTAAAAGTTATAATTGAAGAATTACTATGTAAGAGGAGTCGTTTGTGTGCCTGCCTGAACTTTTACTTCTTTTTTTGAGCTTGTGTATGTATCTATTTTCAATTTTCTTTCTTCCAGATGGTAAGTGCACTTCTGTGATGTGCTGATAGTGCTGAACCAGTCAGTTCTTTTCTTCTTCTTAAACTCTTTCTGAATCGTGTGTTTTTGAATAGCTAGGTTTTTTACGGATATAAGACGATTTGTATTGCAGTATTGCTAACATTGTGGTGATGGTGAATTCCTTTCGTTAATAATTTACTAAAATTGGATCATTTTTGCTTTCAGACACGACTGGCTGGGGCGTGAGTCCGCGTGGTGCAGGTTACTTATTCGGTTCGGACGTCGTGGCACAATTCAATGCGGCGAATGACGTGGAGTTGATTTGTCGAGCTCATCAGTTAGTTATGGAAGGGTACAAGTGGCATTTTCAAGACACCGTGTTGACCATTTGGTCAGCGCCCAACTATTGCTACAGGTATGAAAAACAAGAGACGTTTGATTTCATGTGCTAAAAGCTAAAAAGTGTAATATGTTACAGGTGTGGAAACGTGGCCGCAATTCTGGAACTGGATGAACATTTGCAAAGAGAATTCATAATCTTCGAGGCTGCTCCACAAGAACAGAGAGGAATGCCGGCCAAGAAGCCTCAACCAGACTACTTCCTTTAACCATCACCATCACCATCATCTCATCTCTTAGAAGTCAAATATTTACAATTATAATTACAGTACAGTACTTTTTAGAAAATCCAGCCTTATCATCATCAAACCTCTTCCTACCCACCCACCCCATCAAACACATCCTATCCACCACACCAATACCAACCACCTACTCTTAAGAAAGAAAGAAGGAAAGAAACTAGAAAAGACAGCGCTACTAGAATTTTAACTTGTTTGTCGCTCAGGTTGCATGTGTCAGTGTCTGTCTGTAAAAGTAAAAAATCAAATTAAAGACAGAGAGAACGAATAGGCCTTTTTGCTCTGTAAAAGATTGATAAGTTACTCGCTTGTGTACGTAGATAGATACTTAGATCATCAACACTGGATAAGTGTTTTTATATATATAAGAAGGATTATGTAAAGTTCAAAAAAATGGTAAGTTTGTGTAATGTGTAGCTCCCTTTTAAGGATGAATTCAAGGAGCAGAAGAAAAAATGGACTGAAGTTTATAAGTGTATGCACAATTTAATACCAAAAGTATGGATTTGTAAAAGAAGTATAAAGTACGAACTCTAGGTTAAACTATGAAGAAACGTGTACGTGTAAAAAAAAAGCCTTCTAGAGCCTTTTAGAAGCTAAAAAAGCAGGTAATTTTAAGTGAAACAAAACAATAATGTAAGTGTGGGTGTGGAAAAGGATGTCTTATATACTATTTCTATACTACTTTAGTACATCTACACATTTAAAAAATGAATTTTTTGATGAATAAATTTCCAAAGTGTGATATTATTATTACTACTATTTACAAGAAAAAGAGTGTAATGTCCTTTTGTAACAATTCTTTAGGT
>JAQIWU010002154.1:0-13194 GCA_034696445.1 Isotomiella minor
CATCCTCATTTCCTCCCCCTTCAGTGTAAAAGAGGAATATGTGGACACAAAATAGAGCTTGAAAATAAATTTTTAGGTGATAAAAAATGGCAAAAATGTGTCCTGCGATGGCCGGGAATCGAACCCGGATCAACTGCTTGGAAGGCAACTATGCTCACCATTACACCACCATCGCAGCCGTGAGTATCGTGGCCCAGGACACTGATTTCTTCCACCCACCCGAGATGAACCATTGTCCCTCTGCTTTCCATTGTTCTCCAAATCCCACTTTGTAAAGCACAATTATCTTATCGCTCACACTCAGCGATATGTCATTCCCTTTGTCATGTCCACATGAATGGATGGAACGGGTGGTTGTTGTATCACTGTGCCCCATTGTATTCGAATTCTTCACTAAATCAACGCATCCCACTGTGACGAATGACGAACCTTCATTGAGTTAACGAATATCAGAATAGCACAGCTTCTGGCTTACAAAACACAATGTGTGATGGGCAAGAAACAAGCCCCAAATTCAAGTGTGATTTCCTCCACTTTATCCAAAAAGTGAGACCTTTCCCCCCTCAAAATCCGAGACGATTACTGAAGAGACGCGATGCAAGCAAAGTATAGATGAAAGAAAAAGGAGAGATGATGAAATGTATAAAGCAAAGAAAACTTTGAAGGTGTCAGTCCATGTCCAATAATCTTATCGTTAATCATGTACAAAGAAAATGGATTTCGTCACGTCACCACCATGCTCCCTCTCGTTGAAGGATTTAAGCTTTCTCTCGTCTCATCCACAAAAATCCTTCAATAAGTCATGGATGAATGAATTCATCCAGCATTTCAATCTAACAATGCAAAAACAAGCTTGGAACAACCTGAAATCCAAACTTGCCATTCCAGCAGAATTGCAATCAATCGGAAACATTTGATTTGCATGTGAAAAAATGAAGCCTTCCTTTGTTCAATTCAAGAAGTCTTTTGTGTTGTGTTGTGATACACACTTTCCTCCATCAGCTGAACCAACCGAGACGAAGGCTGCAGATGGGAAAATGGGACTGGAGTAGTAAACAAAATTTGTACTTTTTCACTATTTTTTTCTTGTTTTTTAAAAATGCTGTACATCTTCCAAGTGGACACGGGGAACATGTTGACCTTCGACATGAACCTCGCCGTCGAAAGGTTCGTTGGCTGAGTCCGTATCCCAAGTTTTTGCCTCTTCAACTTTTGTTTTTATTTTTTGTAGCATATCCAACCTTCAGAAGCAGATCCAGTCACTCCACCAAATCCCGACAAGTTCACAAGTCCTCCTCGTGTCTGGTGGAATTCCCTTGAGCCCTGACCAGGTAGGTCCCTTTGACTATCAAAGAAGGATGGTATGAATCAGTTTTTCTTTCAGACCGTATCTTCATGTGGCGCTGGCACTGACACGAATCCAATCTTCCTCTTCAACAAGCAACAGATTGAACAGTACTCCTCTCCATCACCCTCGTCACCCCAACTGCAACAACAACAACAGGGGTTGCAAAACATGCTGTCCTTCCGAGAGGATTTGACGCTTATTCCGAACAAGGACCCGAGCTACTCTTCCCTAATTCAGAGGTCGCAGCTGGGGAAAGAGATTTATTTGTACAGTGGTGAGATCGAAGAGAGGGGGCAGGTATGGCTTAAAATACACATTTGTTCTGGACTCACAACTCTTTTTTTGTAGGTTCTGATCCACTCCCAGCACCTCCAACATCAAGGTTGGGCAGCCGTAGTCGCCAATCTGGAGGACATCGTTGGAGTGTTCGAGAAAAGACTGCGGGAGTTTGAAGAGTGCTTGGAGAAGGAGGGGGATAGTAATAGTGAGCAAATTGCCACCGCCATGGAGAACCTCCCACATCTGATTAGTCAGTTGGCAAAGCTGAAATTGCCATTTTTCCTTCCATCCTCGTCCCCCTTGTTGCCAAATAATATCGAGTCCCTGCCAGCCGAGTACAGGAAAATTAAGGAGGTCATGTTATCTAAAGAAGCTTTGGATAGGTGTGTGCACTTGGCCATTGTTATGTTGTATGGGGTTAAAAATGTATTATTTGTTATTTTCTAGTCTCCATGTGGACTCGCAAGCCCTTTTAACAAATACAAAACAAACTTTACAAAACCTAACGGAAATAAAAGGCCTGTCCTCTCGCCTGTATACCCTTGATACCCTTCATCAAACGACATTGAAAACCCTCAAAGAACAATCAGACTTAGCGACCTCGCTCCAAACAACGACGAACCGCGCTCACTCCGACCCTTCAATCTTGATCGACCTGTACGAATCACACAAACAACAGTTGCTGCGGATGATAGAAAACATGAAAAAGATTTACGACATTTGCAAACGGTGTTGTAAAGCCAAGGAAGAATTAGTTATGAACTTGAATTCGAGACTGAAATGGGTCATTGCAGTGCAGAAGCAGATAAACGACATTATGGTGAGGTTGGGATGTGTCAAAAAGTTGCAGAGGAGGCGGAGGGGGGTTGAAGGCGTTGTGTGTGGGCAGGTAATAATGCAGATTTTTAAAATTATTTCCTAATGTCATTTTGGTGTTTGTTATGATAGCTCCTGACCACTTCCACAACCCTGGATTCCTGCTTGACAGAACTCCACAGGCGCCTACTATTCAACAACAAATACAATCAGGTCCTTACAAATTTAAAAGAAAAACTATCCATCGCCCACGCAAATGAAGTCAAACGAAGGAGAGAATTCGAAACTAAGCACTCCAATCACTTTGTGTATTCCTTATTTCCATCATTATCCTACGACTTGGGGAATAATATTTTTGAGGAGATTGTTGACAGCAGTATTGTGACCATGGGAAGTGACAACGGGATAAATACCATTGAAGACGTCCTAAAGGAATTGGAACAGGAGTTTGGTACAAGAAATGAGGACGTTGAAGAAGAACTAGAAGAAGATATAGAAAAAAAGCATCGACAAGAGATAAAGAGATTAGAACAAAAGTACGACAAGGTAATAGAGGAATTGAAAGACGAAAAGAAGAAAGAGGTTGAAGAATTAAAGCGGAGGATGAGATTTGTGGAAAAGATTACATCATCGACGCCCCCTTCAACAACAACGGCTTTCCACAAGGACCCTCTTTTTAGTGATAATGACGACGAGGAGAATAAAAGAGTGATTGAAAATGACGATGAAAATAATAGGAGAAGGAATTGTGAAATCGACATTGTTCCGGTTGCCGTGGTAAGTGTTTCCCTTTGATAAAAAGAAAGTTGAAATGATTTAATAATTTTTGACATTTTGCAGATGGACCTTTTCAAAAAACTTAAATTGACTCCAAATTTTTGTAGAATTGGTGATGTGGTTTTGGTGTATTTTTCTGGTAAATTAAAAAACGTGCTGTAACGTAATAGATTTAGCTGATTATTATAAAATTTGTTTTGTCCGCAGTGAAACATGAGGCCTTCCTAGTATACCTTCCTCCCCCTAATCCCCCCACTACTTCCACCGGCACTGCTATTGCTACCTCCCCAACGTCTATTCAGTCACAACCAACCTCATCGTCGTCATCTTCACAAGGTCTCCATTTCATTCATACGGACTGCCAATCTGACATGAACTCTGACTTTTGTTACCTGGGCAACGTTGTCGATAAGGAATACTGCGTTGCCAAGAAGAACCCTAACAGATACAAGTTGCCCCCGGGATATCACTTTTTCAGAGTAAGGATTTTACTTGTTGATAAGTTTGCTTTGTGATAGATGGATGATGATAAGATGACAGAGGGCTTTCTCCATAAATTACTTGTTTTTTAAGAAGACTATTTCTATAAGACTAAGCGCATTTTTTTGATAAAATAAAATGAAAGCCCATTGCTCAAATGCTTCTTCGGGGTGTTCGTTAATTTTGGGTCGCTCAATTTTGAAATAATGTTCATCCATAATTCAAGGTGTGTAAGTTTGACTTTTATTATTGCAAATACAAATTATTGAAACGAATACAAAAAAGTAGAATTAGTGCTTCAAAAACACAATTTTGTATGGTACAACGGATAGGCCAGTGCAATTTTGATCGCCCACAACCTACATTTAAAACGACTATACTGACTGAAGCTATTAACTCTCTTAGAAAAGTTAAGGTTTGGCGAAATCATTTTCAGTGTATTTATTTTCAGATAGATTAAAGCTCAAATTTGAAGCGAAGACTATGAAGTTCTCTATTTTTACACTAGACTTTGCATTTGTAAAATTCAGCAGTGACAATGAGGTAATTTGAGACGTCTGTTTCTTATAAATTCTATGCAAGTTGCAGATACAAATTCGCTTACAACTATTAAGTAGATTGGCACGGTTGCATTAATCATTTTTAAAAAAACGGCTTTGTATAGCTAATTTAAGAATCGGCTAAGAGTAAATCATTGCCGGAATGTAGCATAGGAGCAGTCTTAAGCATATTTATATAAAAAACAAAGTAGCTTCAAAAAGGAATGACAATGAATCAAGGATTAGGAATTAGACAGACTTTTAATTTTACCAAGCAGTCTTCTCTTGGTCATTGTTGCGAAAAATGTCTTCTTTTGTTTTGTTTTTTACGAAAGACGTTTCTTAACTATAGCTTTAGAGGCGTATTTGTTTAGGCAACGGCAACTACGGTTGAGTAGAACTAAGGCAAGGCTACAAAGTGAATTGAACGAGGCAATTTGTAGTAGGTATATATCATTTAACATATCCTTATCATTTGACTATACTGACAAGATGGGACTAGAATTTTACAATGTGGTTTTAGGAGGTTTAGGCTAGTTAAAAAAGGGTTGACTTAAGTTTGCATATTTGTGACAATATTGTACTGCAGGATTTAAGATTTTAATAGGTTCGAACTTTGGGAAGGTAATTTACAAAAACTGTCTTCATACTTATTGCCGGATAGTTACAGTTACAGAGCATTACCAAGAGGTAAGTATTTGTTCGTTTCATAAAATCGATGTACGGGTTTTTCAGTTTCATAATACTAGTACTTGCGCTGGTACTTGATGTCAACTAGAACTAATGTGACTCCGGAGCGAAGGAGATGGCATTATTATTTTAATCCGAAGAATACAACTCATTCTATACGAGAAAAAAAACAAAAGGAAATAAACAAAAAATGCATGCTGGAAATGATAAGTGGTATACGGAAATTTAATGACTAACCCACTCATCTTCGTCAACTCCTTCCATATCGTCTTGCTCAAGGCGTTTGTCAAAAACAAGTTTATCCTTCATGGCTCTTTCCAACTATAATAAAAGTATTTATTGTAACTTATAACAAAAACATAGACGAAACCAAATATCTACCTGCTCTTGTTGTTTTTTGCCGTGATCAGGGTCCATCTTGTCATAGGTGCTACGGCCATTCGAACGTGCCGAAGAAGGTGCTGTCTTCGATATTTGCTTCGAAAGCCGGTGTGCTGGAGCATTTTCACCAAATTTCTCTTTGTTGAAGAACATGTTTCCCTGATCCCTGACTGAATTGTAAATCAAAAACATATACATGAACACAACACGAAACAAAGATTTACATGAATTGGGATTCACCTTTCATTGAATTGGGTCTCAAACTAATCCGACGAGGTTCCAAATTCAAACCACCTATCCACTGTTCCGCCGTCATCGTCGGCTCCCAAAGCACTTTGGTTGGGGGAAATAAATCTTCTTGAAAGAACTCACTTTGGACTCTGGGAACAGTGAACGAGAGGGGTTCAACAGCCACATCAGTCAACCGATAGGCTTTTGCAAATTCAACGGTCTGAGGGTCGATTGCATTTTTCTTTAAGAAAGTCATTCCCTGATGACCAGCTCCAGGAAGTCTATTCTGGCTGACTACTTTCAAATGGGGGGACTCTTCGATGACGTCGAAAGCATGAAGTGTACTGTCACCCTGAGACCAATATTGTTTGATTAAACGCATTGCCATTGCCTTACTATTTTAAACTATGGAGAAGGCACAACTTACCCGTCCATAAAGAAACAGGATGCAACTGTCTTCGTCATAAAAAGGTATCAGAATGGTCGGTGATACATCAAGTGGTATTGCTGCCAAACGTTCTAATGTTCTGGAATTATATACATGGATTTGTCGTTCCGAACTTCTCTCAAATCCTGATACAATTAAACGCTCTCCATTAAGTGCCCAGCAAACCCGTCCGGATCTACTGCTACTTGGACCTTGTCCTTCAAGGCATGGTTCATCAGAAGCCCGTGGTTCGTAAACGCGAATCTTTGTATCTTTGGCCATTGTGGCAAAAAACGCACCACATGGACTCCAAGCTAAACTTAAAAGTTGTCCTTGTTCTTGGCAAGAGATATGAAATAGACCAGACTGATTTTCCAAATTCCAAATTCTGATGGAGAGGTCGTACGAGGCGGTGGCCAAAATATCTTTGGCCAAGGGATGAAATTTGACGATGTATATCTTCTCGCCGTGAGCCGGGATCTCAAATACAGGTTCATTTGTTGGCTCTGTCAAACCGCTCTCAGGAATTTGCCAGACGGATAGTTTCCCGTCGTCACATGCGACTGCAATTCTTCTGTTATCAAAAGGGTCCCAAGTAAAATCCATAATTTTATTTCCGTGCACCAGTGCTGGAACTACACCATCTGCTTGCCTCCCTGGACGACTTAACTCAAATACTGCCAACTTCCCCCCCGTAGCATTTAACGGAATGGCAACTCGGTCTGGATTTGCTGCAATGTATAAATACAATGTACATGTTACAGTGACGCATACATAAAAGGTTCAAGTGCACTAGCACGAATGTAGGTACCTTGAATAGCCTCGCTCTCCCCGGGGCATGTTGGACTGATATTTTTCAGGTTTTCCAAATGAAAATTACGGTGCAGCGGGGTCACCTTAAAATTCCGATACTTTGACACTTGGCCTGAAAAATTGAAAGTTCAAATGATGTCTTCGTATGATAAACATTTCACTTGCTTTACACGTACCGAAAACTGTATCAAGTCTTTTGGTTTTTGGTGGTGGACGTTCGCCAGACATACTGCTTGATTCCATTTTACCTGGCATTGATTTTCTTTCTGGTTTTGCAATGGGTGCTGGACAATACTCTCTACCCTTGGTCGACTGAGCCAGTGTTGACGATATAATACTTTGATTCGAGCCACTGCTAGATAGTCTTGCCTCTGCCCTTGTTTCTCTTGTCACAGGAACTGATGACTGAGATCGGGGTTCTCCTTCATCGGTGTCTTCCATTGATGTTGAATTGCTAGCGTTTTGCTGGTATAACCTCAGTCTCTCGGCTATGCTGATTCTAGTCTGACGTGGAGAAAGGTTGTCACCGCTGGCCCCGCCATTCTGATTGTGCATGGAAGAGTGTTGTGCCGTTTCATTCGTATTTTCAAATACTTTCCGACCAAGCGATGTTGACATGTGTTCATCTTCTGCACAATCGTCGCTTCTAGGACCATCTCCAAAGCAAGACACGTCCAGTATTGTACCATTCCCGTTGTGAACATCACCGTTTGTTGTGTTCAAACTGTTGTCAGTCAGGAAGCTTCGAGGAGTAGTAGTCGAGGATTCATCAGCATCATATTTTTCGTCGTTTCCATTAAATGTATCTGACGTATCAGAAGAACTTGTTGCACTCGACGAGAAATCTGCCGCCATACGATGCAAAAATGAGCTAGGGGTCCTTAATCCCGTTGTAGCAACATTGGGCTAATCAAAATAACAAGACACAAATATAGAAAACAGATTTAGACAAAGAGAGCAACAGTTACGTACATTTACTCTTGGCTTTGGAACAGGAAAAAACCTTGGGGTTCCGTTTGCTGAAGAAGGAGGGGTACTGTCTCCAACTTCAACTTCTTCTGACGAAGAGCAGGGTGTCAAGGACTTCTTGCGTGGACGCGGCTGTGGCTCTGGAGTGTCGTACTTAAGATAACTGTAGCCCTCCAACGTTTGTCTTGACACAGCTTGAGTTCTTCGGTTACTCAGCGGCTGCTTCATTACTCTGAGAGTGCCGTCTCCAAGAAAATAGGGTTTTTCACGAGGAGTAGAAGGATTAAGGCTCAGGTCAGAGACTACTCCATCGTGACCATCAAACCAAGACCCGGCAGTGCCCGAGGTCTTTGTCCCTTTCGTGTCGGGAAACAAGTCTGAGTGAAATTCGCTGTGCCTCCTTCGAGGGACAAAGTAAGGAATGGGAACTATTGAGTGTGCAGTCAGTTGTAGCACACGATTAACCTCGCAATCCATTACACGAAGTGCCCGTTTAGGAATTAAGCACACTCCTTTTGTTTGAAAGTCGCCATTGAAACGCTGTCCTTCAAGAAGCATTTCGGTTGAAGTCGAATCAAATTCGTAGTAAGACATAGAACAATCTCCTCGGCCCGCAAAAAACATCATGTTGGTATCAGGATCCAAAAGAGGGATCATAATTCCAGTGGAGCTTTCAAATCCAAGTGTTTTGATTGGCGTGGCAAAGTTTCTGATATCTCGGATGAAAATTTGTCTCGTACGGTTCTATAAATTAAGATATTATTATGGTTGGAAGAAAGTATTGAATGTAATAGTAAGGTTTACCATATCAAATCCTGACGACAGTAAGTGCTGCGTGGTATCTCCCAACCACACTAATCTTTGGTCTTTGTCACTCTTATGACTCTCTACCGTTGCAATCACCTCCGTAGTGCGTGGATCCAATAGTCTAAGCATCTTGTCTTTGGAAGATATCGCCAAAAGATCCCCTACCCGGTTCCAAGCCATGGCCATAATCCTCTCTGGCCAATCCTCTATTAAGACAAAGACAGAGGTCGGTATCATTAATAATGCCCACGAACAAATGAAGATTACCCATACCTTGAATAAGTTCCCTGTTGTAGAGGATATCCCAAATACTCACGACATCCTGTGCTGCAAAGCTTAACAAATACTCTGCCACCGGATGAAAACAAACCGAGTCCACCTTCTTTTGTTTACAACTCATCGCAGCGTCGGGTCTTAACAACTGAAGGTCTTCTGCAGTGTGCCAAGGCAAGGACCAAAGTTTGACAGTCGCATCAGCAGACCCCGTTGCCAACAATCCGTCCTCAAAAGGGGAAAAGTCGAAATCCGTGACTAGGTCACTATGGGCATTGAGGATGGACACGCCGGTGCTGACGCCGGGACCATAGGTCCCTTGTCCATAATCTAACGGAACCACCCCAAGCTGGGACCCTATAAAAACGACATGATTTGATATTTTTTATCTAAAAGGTTTTGTACTACTTTTTACCTGTCGCATTGACATTGAATGCCGCAAAGGCAGCTGAGGCCTTCACAAAATTCCCGTGACAGTTGTAGGAGCCAACGGAGATGTCCCTGATCCAGGGCGGGTTGGTTCCCTTCGGAGCCGCATTTTTGTACTTGGTGGCCTTGAAAAGATGATGCCGAGATGACATTTTCCCACAAAAGGCACTACCTTAAAAATAACTTTGAATGTGAACGAAGGGACGAGTGACAAGTTGACTCCCCTCCACACCACCCTGGAATGAAGGAATGAATGGAATGGAGAATTGTGTGTGAGTCACTTTTGCACTATAAAAATTGTAAAAAATAAGTTTTTGGTTGAGTGGACTACTTGAAAAGTGTTAATACTTGACAGAATTGCGGTGGTGTGTGAGAGAGAGATAGAGAGCTGTGGTGTTGTGGTCAGTCGAGTCGGATGGAATGGAGATGGTGAGAAAGCAAGCGCAGCATAAAAGCAGAAAAGCAATGTTGCCGGAACAACCCGACCCGAAAGAAAGTGCCCGCATGCACTCTTCTCTCTACTTTCCTTCACTCTCATACTTTCCTCCTTTGTTCCTAGGAGTCTTTGGGGCAGACGCGTCGTTCACGTGGGGGTGAAAGAAAATGAATGCAGAGCCAAGCCAAACCCCTTTTCTTTTCTACCTCTTTTTTCGGTGAGCAGAAATGTAAATTAAGCAAAGCACCCTCTCACCTCACCCCCTTCCTTTCTTCTTCCTTTTCCCTATGTCTCAAATGGGTGTCTCTCCACTCCGACTTTTTTCAAACAAGACTCATGTGTGAACAAAAGGGGTTTGCTTTCTTCATGATATGTTGACCTCTGTTCACCCAGGGCAACTGAAGAATTTGAGCCGAGGATATGCATGACTCAGAAGAAATAACAAATGTCTCTTTTAAAAAAGGGTTGGATGGATGATGTTGTTTCTTCATTTTATTCTGCTTCTTCTTTCACAATGGTACTTTTCCCTTCACAACAGTAATAGTATAATAAATAGTAAATCATGATAACAATAATAACACTTTTTCTTTTTAAACTGAATGAATATGTGGCTGAGGATTGTGTGTGCTTTTTTCTATATATAGCGATGATATAGCGAAGAACACATTTATCATATATCAATCAAACCTAAGATATCTTATAAACCTAGAGAAGTACATAATAATTATGATTATTAGATTATTATAAAGATGTAGTATCATCCTGCATAGATATATGTCATCGTATGGCAAATCTCATTTTCACTCAATCCATTCACAAACAATCCGCGTTTTGAGAAAGACAGAAAAGAAAAAAGATAGAAGATAGAATGTGAGACAAAGAGAAAGAGAGAGAGAGAGAAAGTTTCAAAAAGAGAAAGTATAATTATTACAAACTGCAAGAGACCTGTGCTTATTTTTGCCCTTTAGATTCTTCTTACTTATGGTTTCTTTCCTTTTAACCAGCATTTCGGGATGTAGTATCCTACTATTTACAATGCAGAGCAATACAATAATAAATTGTTGGTTGGATGGATCATGATATATTCGTTTAGTATAGTTGGATGATTATTAAGACGGATGGATTATTCATTTCATTGGAAGATTTTTTATAGAATTGCTTGTGATATTATTTACACCTATTTTCCTTGCTTGAGATGTGGTGTGTTATTTATTTATATGAGTTATTTTCATTTTCTGCGAGGACTCGTCTGCTTTCTTTCTTTTTTGTTTCAAGGAATTGTTAAAAACACAGACTGAGTACGATTGATTGGACCATCATTCTTGTGTCTTGTTCTTTCACCATGCATGGTCTGATCTTAGTTGTTGCTGTTGATTTGTTTTTTATGATACTCTTTTAGTTCATTCGTGATCGTCATTTTTGATTTTTTTGTGTTGATTGACTGCCTATTGCTGCTTGGGTCGGCTAAGAATAATAATGTTTGTTTCAAAGCATAAACCTCATTTGCATATTTCAAACAAAGGGTTTTGTCTCTGTGAACTCCCTTGTAGTAGAGTAGAGGGGTGGTGGTGGTGGTCGTGGTTATGGTGTTGATGGACGGTGGTGACTGATACCCTTACAAATTAATGCTAATGTTACTCCTACTCTAATAAACTATTATCATTGTACTACAACTATGACGTGGATGGATGGATGTGTGTGTCTGTGTGCATGTGAAGTGATGAGGATGACCTCACGTGTCTGTCATTTCATACGCTAGAGTTAAAGAGTGCGGAGAAAGTTAGAGAAGTTAAAGAAAGACAGAGAGAGAAAGAAAGAGAGAAAGTCTGGTATGAAGAAGATATGAAAAAAGCGACAGAGAGAAAGAGAGTTTTTTTAGGATGCTATGACAGGAATAAAATAGATGGATACATGTCTACCGTGAGTCAGTAATTAGTTGAAACGTGATATTATTATTGTTGGTTTTTTTGGTTATAGAGAAAGAGAAAGAGAATAGAGAATTTAATCATTAAATTTCTTGATGTTGTTCTCTTGAAGGTCTTCTTGATGTTGAGATGGTGGTTTTTTTCTGATGATTGTATTATTATTATTTAAGACGGTGTTCTTCTTAGGCTCCTTCTCCCTCCTCCTCTTCCGCTGATGCTGTCAACATCTGGATCAACTTTTGAGTATCAATTTTTCCATTAGAATCTATTGTCATTTGATCGAATGCTTCGTCCACTTCAGCCCCAGAAAATTTGTCCCCCCATGTCATCAATGCGTGACGAAGTCTGTAAAGTCAGAGGTTTCTCAGCTTGCCCCGAAAACACTCGCCCTTGAATAATACTTACTTTTCGGAGTCGATTTTGCCAGCATCATCAAAAGATTTGAAAGCGGCTATGACAACTTCATCATCATCTGCACTGCCGGACATGCGGTTGGCGAAGAGTGTTAAAAGCATGGTGAAATTCAAAGGGCCTGTTGCTTCGCCTAACAGTTCGTCCAGCTCTTTGTCGCTCACCATTTTACCCAAGGCGTCGAATGTCTGTCTCAAGTCGCTTTTACCGATGACACCATCCTTATCTGCGTCCATCATTTGGAAAGCCTGGGGATAAACAGGGGAAAATCACTTGGCTTACTTTCTCCACTTTCACCAGATAGAGTTACTGGGAACTCCTTACCTCTTTGAACTCGGCAACCTGTCTTTGTGAGAAGGCAGAAAAGATGTTACTGCCGGTACGCTTGGCCTTCTTGGACTCCCTGGTGGACGCTCTCTTTGGTGCTTCCTCTGCGGCTGGAGCGGCTGTGGAGAAAGTCAAATATTCGTTTTTTAACTTTCACCGTGGCTTGGGGCATAGATTTCCACTTTTATTACCTTCAGCTGGTGCAGCTTCTCCCTCCTCCTTCTTCTTCTTGGTCTTTTTTACTTTCTTGTCATCCGCCTGCAAAGGTTTAGAGAGAAAGTGATAAGGTATGGTAACATACTAACAGCACAGGTCAAAATAAAAAATTCAAAAGTCCTCATCATCATTCCGGTTGTTGTATCCCACTAGAAGAAGGAGAGTCAACAGCAATAATCCACGTTAATTTTTATAGAAATGGCGATGGTGAAAGTTTGTATTAAAATTAAGTCGCGTTTATTTGAGGCTTAAATTTCGGTGAAAGGTGGTGTCAGTTAAGCCAATAGTCATCAATCAATGCATGCAACGTAGAAAATTTGTTCTTAAAAATCTATTTTCGTGACTTTCTCCCGTGATATTTCCACAGGTATTCTTTGCGGTGTTCAAAAGTGTTTCTGTGCAGCATGTATTGAGGTACCAAACAAAAGTAAATTAAAGATACGTTAGACCCGTTTCTCTGTATGTGAGCAAATATAAATTCCTTTTGACTTAATTGACTCCCATGTCATTTCTCTAAACGGTGTCTTAGTTATTTGAGCTGGCATGACTACCTTTACTTCTATTTTCCGTCCTAATAATAATCCTGGTGCTAAGATAATAATAATAATAATAATAATGAG
>JAQIWU010002155.1:0-13194 GCA_034696445.1 Isotomiella minor
TTTACAAAATACATATTTCATTGTCACAACTATAAAATTACTTTGTTCGACAAAATATAAAAGTGGTCTTGACAATACAAGCAACCCCAAAGGGAAAATGACAAATAAGATAAACAAGTTTCCATTCAAAATATTATAAGCTATGCATATCAATCCTGTCACAATAGTTTAAGAGCAAGTTATCAAGAAACAGATAGCTAATAGATGGGAAAAGTAAAGAAAATGCAAGCTGACTCGTTCTTGAGAAACAGCTTTCTCTCTGCACTTGCAACAGTGGTCCGATTCCTGCATAGCACTTAACAAGATTTATTCTACGTTAGTATGCAACTAACAAACAAGACTGCATCCCCAACCTGGCCAATTTATTTGAATTTGATGAAAATGAAATGTGAAAGTTGAAAGAACTTGAAAGAAGGCAGAGAATGACTACCGTAGGGGAAAGAAAAAGTACCATTTACCTTATGCTTGCTCATTTCTCCCACACTTTAAAGATACTTTTCCTTCTCCACTTAAGTAATAGCTGGAGGCTGTGTACTTTTCATTTTCTTCACATTAACTTATCTTTAAAAGTGGGTATAAAAAATAAGCTTAGCAACTTAAATTAAGGCCTAGCCTATATCTGTATTATATTATATTCATCGTGACCAGAGAGAGGAGTACATAACATTTACAAACTTACTTAAGATATACTTTAATGAGATGAGGGAGTCTGAGAGTTGATTCTCTTTTCTTAATTAGCATTTTTCATTCCTTAAGTGTCGACGAACCACGCCGAAAATTAGGAAAAAGAAAATCAGCATCATCACAAAAGTTGCTGCCACGGCTGCCACAATTCCCAAAGCAGAGAAACAGTCGGTGGGACACGACGAAGACGGTCCTGTAATGGAAAAAAAGGGAAAACTTATAGAATCGTAAACATGAAAACCAATAAACCACCACTCTACTTTCTCCGTCAACTTTCTCCAGACTTATTTCCACTCATTTGAATTTTATTTCTTGGATGGAAGCTACTTTTCGTGCAAAAGAATGAATCAAATATATTTTTGTTGATTTGGTTTGATTCTAGTGCAAATACGGAAGTGAAAAGTTAGTTATCATCATATCTCATTTCAATCTGAATGTGTTGACGTTGACAGCGGAAATGTAAACTTCACTTAACATATAAAAAAAAGTAAATGTATACACAGAGAAATACTCAAGATCCCACAGGAATGAATGGATGGCACGCACCATGAATAGAAGAAGCACCTTGAAAGGGGAGATCCGGCAAATCGTCCGGTCCTACCACATGCACAACTCGACGAAGCCTTAGGGAGTCTGACAATGAGCTTGTGCGGTTAAATCTGCCTTCTTCTTCTTCATCATCGGCTTCTTCTTCTTCTTCCGAACCAGCATTTCGCCTTGTCCTTCGTTTGGTAACTCTGGTTCGCGTTGTCATGCGGACATCAATCTTGTTGGAGTTGAAGACTTGTGGTTGTAAGTTGCTACTGCTGCTGGTTATGTCTGCTGACGCGGATGGTGGTGGTGACGAGGTGGTGGGAGGATTCTCCTCATGTTCAGGGCCGTGGCCGTGGTCATGCTCGTGGCTTGGAACGTGAAGCTACCACCAACAGACAATATAAATAATTAGGCACACCTACACCACCACCATCAATTCTTAGGTAATGAACGCCTTCTTCTTTCTCGGTTAAATTTAGACCAGGTTTGCCCTACTTTTTTTAGAAACTCTTGAAACTCGAACTCTTTTGAGCAGAAAACTAAATTAAAACCGAGAAATATAAGTTCATTTCGTTCGGGGGTGGAAAAAAGTTGCTATTTTTGACTTCATGAAAAATCAATTTTCTCTTATGTAGGTAAAAGGCTGGGCTTTCTGATAGAAACAAGTCGACCAAATTAGGTAAGTGATTTGGGCCAGATTAAGGGAATTGGATTATATCAACGAGAAAGCTAGGAAAAGCAACTTAACATTGACATTGACATTCACTCTATTGGGAATCTAAATAAGCTGGAGGGCATCTTGTTTGTGTACAAAAGCCATTTCTACTCATCGTCAGTGTAGACGAATGAAAGGAATCCGGTTTCCGGTTGGTTGGAAAGTAAAGTTTATTATACTTCTGCCATGGACATGTTCCTTATATTCTCTCTCAACTTCTGAGTAGTATTCTCACTCTCGTCTTTTACCAAGAAAGCCAATTATCTACTACAATTAATCATTCTCTATAATGAATTCCGAAGGATTTCCATTAAGCATACTGGGCAGATCATCATCATAATGGAATGGAGTAAAGTGATTTCACACTTCACTATTAATTACCTCAAGATAGGTCGGGCACTCTTCACACTGTCCTTTGCAGAGGGACACGGTACACTCCAAAAATAGGTCCATAATGTCCGGGAATTTGAAGGCCTATAAGAAAAATATGTACAGCAATAAATAAATAATTGGTTCAGTGAATCAATAGAAAAGAAACGAAGGAGAAAGAAAGAAAGCACTCAACTTTCGTTAGCAAATTACGTTTTATTACAAATTGACTTGTTTGTTTGGTCTGTCTCTTTGGAAAAAATTATCCCAAATCAAATCAACAGCACGAACAAAATTCAATTATCGACACGGGTAAAACTAAAGTAAGGAAAGAAAGTAATAATAATAACTTACGCTTAAATAAGCATAGGCAGCCACTCCACCAGGATTCTTTTGCTTCTGCCACCCACCCATCAACTTTGGCTTGATGGCACATCCATGACTAAAAAAAGAAAGTTTCACATGGAAATTATTATTAAATATTCATCTTTTTCTACTCAGATAGCAGTGCTTGCGTGTTTTAAAAGTAATGCAGCCAAATTCAACGAATACATGGATCGATGGTAAAAAATAGAAGAGTTGAAAGAGAGGAAAGTTGAAAGTAAGGGAAGAGAATAGCAAAGGTTAGTACAATGGCATTTTGCCCGGAGTCCGAAAAAAGGAAGGAAGTAAAAGTTCACAGAAAGAGAGAAAAGGGAAAAAAGAAGAAAGAAGGCCTTTTTCTTTATTTTCTTTACTTGTCACTCAGAACGATACGATTATTAGGAGTCCCATCAGTAGCCACACAATTTTTAACCAAGAGATCAAAGTCCGGGTCTCCCTGCACGTTTACCACTGCTGTCAGAAGTTCTCCAACCCGGACGAGTCCCTGGACATTGGGGGCTCTGGGGCCTCGGCCATTCTGAAAACATCAAAAATTGACGGACTTACATACATATTGGCTATGCTATGCGGTTAGAAGTTTGGTGTGTTTATGAAGTCAATGTCCGAATTTTGTAGGCTCTTACTAACGTAAGGGATTTGTAAGTTGGACATAACCAAAATATTTTTTTCTCTTCCCCTCTTAAAAATGCAGGGAAAGTTTCACTATGGTATTAATTCATTATCGGTTTTCCACAAAAGGAATGAAAGTGAGAAGTAAAGGAAGTGAACGTCTCGCCTTTCCCTTGTAAAGTAAAGTACATAAGGGATTCACTTGGGTTACCAAAAGGGAAAGGAAAGATAGAGTGGAAATGGAAGCGATGACGTGAAACTTCTTTCTCTCTCATTCTATCTCCAGCCAGTTGTTTATTTGATAGCTCCCCAGTTAATAGAAACTTAATTTCATTTAGTTCTAGAGAACTGTTTGCTCAAAATCTGCAAATTGCAAATGGGCTTCTACAACAATTCATCTCAACTGTAAACTACTTATTTAACTTTCTCTCCTCGCTCTGTCTGGTCTGCAATTCCATTTTCCATCCCAACCCAACACCGAATGAAATTACCAGACTCCTTCCTTGGTTTTCAATTCTTCCTTCAATTCTCTCCTTGTTTTGTTCATTCTCATTCGTTTAATTTTATGTCCACACTTAAAATGATTATAAGAAAGAAGCTACACGTGTGTGTGTGTGTCGACACGACAATAAGCAGCGTCTTTCTTTGTATTTCCCCAAAAAATGATTTCTAAATTTTGTGGTGACCTCAATAATTGTATGCAGGAGAAAGTGTCCAAACCATGTCTTCGTTGCAAAGTGTTGGGGGCACCAGAGGAAATAAAGTTAGACAACTTTCCTGTTTGAGTTGGGAAACCAAATTAAAGTAAAGCATTCTCCCCTTTGTCCCTTTCTCCTTTTGCTAATCCTAGATAGAAGAGAGGGATGGAACTTGCAAAAGTGAAAATGAATCATGTGAAACTGGATCCCGATGTAAATTGGAAATAGAAAGTACGTCACTCAGGCCGCACATATCCGACTGAGTAACTACTTAAATACCTTTGAGAGGACTATAGGGCATATTTGTTTCCACTTACTTGCGTAATGTCGAATTACGTTGTGGTGGTGTGCATGTGTGGTTGTGGATCTTGGGTGAAAGTGTCAATTTACTCTCTCACGCAAAGCAAAACTCGGTCAACCCGTTTTTTTCAGGTTCCATCCAATATTTCAAATGCCAAAGACATGAAACTAATTAACACTGTTGAAATACGCAGTTGGCATTCCAGTTGAGATTCCAACAAAAAAGTAGTTATCTCAGCATTTACCTTTATTCCTTCTCGATCAAAGGACCACTCTTACCTAACTGAGTTTCCTTACTACCTACGACATTATAGGAATTGTTTACCAGAAAGTAAAAGAATCAAAGAACTACTCAGGGACCTCAACAGCAGAGACGCAAAATACTGAATCAAGACACGGTCGAGGTCGAACGTCATCCCCTTGTTTTGCTTCGTTTCCAAGGTTCCTCGCAACTTTATTTTTATCAAAGTTAAACAACAAATATATTTGGAAGTTTGTGGGGATGTGAGACTTTGTAGTTAGAATCCTAACTGTTCAAAGGAGATGACAACTTGAAACCTGAGGTTCATCAAGTCCACCTCAATGAAAGAATGGAATCTGAATAATGATGATGATGATGATGATCATGATACTGTGCTTTACATCTAGTGTACTCAAGAAGACAATGGAGTCGACACATCCTTTTTTAGACATAGTAATCTTCCATCTAATGGCAAATAATGATATGTGCCTTCATTTAAAAAAAATCGTCATGTTGGATCAAGATCAATAGTACTACTCTCGATTTCATTTTTTACAGTGGTCGATTGAACGAACACTTCCAAATATAATATGATCAAGTACAGATCAGTCAGTCATCACACCATCCCTACTTTTTCTCTTGGCCACTAAATCATTTTAAAGATGAGAAAATGATCTGGCTTCTTCAGTACACATCCGCAATAATATATGCTCTGTTCCTATATCATGCCCAAATCATAAGTTTCATTTCAGCTCATTACCATTGTGCCAAACATCATTCAACGTGCAGAGAAGAAGGGTAATTATTTACTCCTCACTCATTAAAAAGTGAAAATATCAGATCGTGCACTACTATTCTGTTCTTCGGTAAGTCATCTCTCCCATTCGTAATTACATAGCGTCGGTGTTTTAAGAAAGTAAAAGTGCGAGTTAAAAAAACATCCCATGTTGTATATGATTGATACGGTTTAATAGACCATTGTATATATTTTTTCAAGCATAATCTTTACATCGATGGCAGTCTCAAAAAAATTGAACAAGTCTTTCAGTAGTGCCAAATTATGTAGGTGGTAGGACTGAATAATTAATGCCTTTCAACACAACACAGCCTTGAACTTGCTTGTTGTCCTTATTGAATAGTACATAAAATATGCAGCAGACTGTCATTTTGTGTTTATAAGCTTTCTCCAGAATTCGGCATTGTGAAAGACCTGCCTCATTCCAACCTTGTACCTTTCTTCTCACAAATGCACTTTTCCCTTAACTCGCGAATTTCTTCTGGGAATGAGGAAAACGATGTTAAAAATAAGTCTACACAAAAAGAATGATCATTCGGGCTGTATAGGTGCGGCTGAAATGAAACATTATGTATTCCGCTTTTGGCTTTCTTATCTTGATTTACACCATGCCTTTCTCTAAACTTTGTAGCCAGGCGCAGGTATAGCAGACCAAAAATTCAAAGGGGTCAAAAGAAGAGATGTGATGTGATAAGGAAAAATAAATTGAATCAATTCAATTCCACAGTATGCCTGTCTTCCACGTTAAACGTCCCCTCGTAAGTTCACGCAGGGCATGTCAGAGAGGATGTTAAGAGTAATTGCATGAAGATATGAAACGTACGTGACGAATATAGCTAGTTTGCTAGTGAGAAAACTATACTCACTCGCAACAGCCACTCCCTGCGGGAGCCTGGGAGATATCTTCACCCCAGATTTGACCTGACAAGCACCAGCTTGTTTGCACCTAATGCTGCATTTCGCACACCAAAACAATGCAGAAAAGAATCAAGTGCAGTGCCCAAAGGCATCACAGTCAATAAAATAAGAAACAAAGACTTCAAGAGAGTTTCACTGTGCCCCAAATTGGGTGACTGTAAGGGAAAAGTTGGCAAGTAAAAGAAGAGAGTCTGACTGCTATAATTTTGGCAAAATCAATTTCATATTTCACCTTTGTCTACGATTGCCTGCCACACAATCAAGCATAACAAATCTCTGCTCATCAAATTCCTCCTGTCATATCAAAGGCGTTATACTTTCCATGTCAATTCTTAAATAGCAGTAAAGCACGCATCACACAATAATAAGAAAGCAAGAGCAAGCGGATTTTTATGCCTCTTCCTTATTTTCCAAATGAGTCATAAAAAGATGCACAAAAATTAAGCACGCATTTTGAATTGATTTAGTTTTACTACCGTTTCCATTAACTTAACTATATTTCCCTGCATGTGCATAGTCGTCGTCAGGGGGATAAATAATCTATAATCTGGCATGCATGCATCATGACCATGAATGATTGATTGACGATGGGTGATGAGCGTGAATGAGTTTATTTTGAGAGAAGAGAGCAGCATCATTTATTCCCTTTAGTAGCTATGATTGTGCATGGTCTTCTCTCTAAAGCCAGGTTGAACAAATGTATGATATTATTTACTGTTTGAGTCGTTAATATTCCATAAAACTGTTATTACTGGTAATCATGATCAGCTATAAAGATGAGAACCGAGAGAATGAACTTGATTTACATGACAAGAAGACATGTTCAAAAAAGTATGTCGATTTCATCTCTTGCTTTCTCAAACTTTTATATATATCTTTACTCAGGGAAAGCAGGTTGTTATTATAAGCAGTCATTAAATACCTTTCGTTTATCTACAATCATGACTCCTCATCATCTCGTTTATTCCACTCTGCACTTGATGGAACAATACACAAGAGAACCTAACCTTTAAGATTTTGTATACCCACGCAATGCAAATATAAATTCTTCTCAATGATTCCAGACTCCACTTTATTTATTAAAGTCTGACATTTTACATTTATGCCACTTCAATTCAAGGCTGTTTACTTATCTGGCTACCTGCGGGTGGTGGAATAATGGAAAGAGGGTTTTTGGGGAGAGGTGGGGGTGTTTGCATTCTCATTTTGTATTTGATCAATCCCCATGATCTCTTTAGTTTGACAAGGATTAAACAACTTTCTGATGTATGTACATGGGAATGATGGAAAGTGGAGTATTGTGTTCCTCCTCATTCTTTCCCAAAACCAAACCTTGAACGGGAGAAAGCACTGATAGAAGAAGAACTATGACAAGACAAGAATGGAGAAAACACTTTGATGAAACGCTTTCATGTGACAGTTTACAAGCTACCGATCAAAGCTCCATCATCAAGGAGAGAAAAGACCAAAGGAATCCCTGCCAGATTGAAGTCTCAAACTCAAAAACACAGTGTTTTTCACTGTTATATACCGGAAACCGTGCTATATCACAGCAAACCTTCTTCTATTATAGTCTCACTACTTAGAAAACAAAAATTCAATCCATTTCACATCATTTTATGGTTGGCTATCAAAGAAAGTAGTGTGGGTTGTTTGGGTTTTAATTTTTTCTGTGGCGCACTCATGAAACAAAATGAGGCACATTTCCTCCTTCTCTGACGCAGGTGATGGACATGTAAGAATCGATGAATGAATACCTTCAATACTCATTCATTAAAACGAAGGTGACATTTCCCCTGAATTAATTATATCTTGCTCTTTGCAATGTCATTGAACAAAAGTTATGTACGCACAAGTAATCAAAGGGTTCGCTACTCTTTCCAACCAATAGCTTCTAAGAAAAAAAGGCATACCGAATACATACATGGTTCTCTACTCCATTTGATTATTCGTGCGCCGAGCTTGAGTTAAATTTGTCAATGAAATTTTTGATTTTGACAATGTCTTGACAAAGGTTTGACAAAAATGACCTATTTTATTTTCCAGTTCTATCTAGATGGAAAAAATTGTTATTGTCTTTGCCATAACAAGAAATATAGGTTGGTAGGTAAACATTATTGCAAATGGATAATTTTTGTCGTTGTTGACAACTAGGTATGTATCTTTGGTGACAAAGTTTGCGTGGGTTGCCTAGAATTTGGCTTTCCATGCCATAGAAAACAACAGCTTAGGTAAGTTACTTTAAAACAAAGCTTATGCCAATTATAAATCATCCCCCATCCCATTACACTAACGGAATAATAATCGCACTCTATGAACGTTCAAAAGCTTCTTAATGACTTTGATAAAGTGATGACATTTCATTCTGTAGCATAATAGATTCAATGTCAGTGTCATCATCGTGTTTCGCAACCGTTTGAAGTGTAAGCCAACAAGAAAAGGATGGTTACAAAACTTCCTCTCTATGCGGATAATGATTATATAAAAGATTATGTCCTAACCTGAATTTCCAACGATGCAGAGGCAGTATCTCCGCTAAAAGTGAGTGTTTGAGATTCCAGCATGTTGATACTGAGCGGATAAGTGACAGTTTGATCAATATTTCCTTCCCACAAACATCGAATTCTTCTTGCAGCATCCCAGGCTTCCTGTACTCCAGGCTCCAGGATGATAACCAACATCCCTTCAACATAGGCATGGCCTCCAGATGTCAATCCAGAGTCAATAAAGGCAACTCCACACTGACCCACGACCATCTCGAATTGGTAAATCTTCTGGCCTTGATTAGGGTCTGGGCTTGTGAAACGGCAGTTCGGATCACTGTAGTGGCCCTGTGTGTGTGCATAAAATTAAAGCATAACGTTTACATTTCTATATTCACCCAAGGGTATGCCACGCGTTTCCTTGGCCTATCCATTGCACTATTGGCCATAAACTGTGCAAATATGTGACCTAAACTTATCTAAACCTTTGCATTCCTCATGAACTTCTCAAACAAACAATATGAGTCTGCTTTTACTCTGTGAGAAAGTAACCATTCCATCCATCCAATTACCTCTGGCAGTACAATGCCAAAAAAGAAGTACCTACCTACAATAATACATTCTTTCCACGGAACAAAGAGCAGGATGCATTCCCATCTAATCCAAGTCTTACTAGTAAAGTAATTGGAGTAATCAATACAAGAAATGATAATACTAATTCTTCTTTTGCATTCATTCCAATCCATACTACACTGCCCAAGGAATAAAGAGTGAAAGTGTCACTCATCACACCATTCTGATCCTCATCATCATAATTACTATCACTACTACACTTTATAATTGCATATTATTGAGATAATAATTCACTCCTCCACACCTTACTTGGCTCGGAGGCTTCAGAGATACCTCCTCGTATATCGTATTGATTCTGATTTGAAAAGAATTCTCTCCCTTCAATCATTCTTGAGAGAAGATTTTACTACCTGCTGTTAGTGACGATTATGCCATAGTGTATCATCATCACGTCGTGTCATGTCATGCATAATGTTTGGCTGCATTGGATTGAATTGTATTGTTGTACAAACACACATTACATCTCATATTCATTCATCATCACTTTGTCATGCATGAATGAATATGCAGCTACATCCCAACATTTTCATTATTGTTTACACTCGCGTAATTAACAATTCTTATTTGTTATTAATCATTAAAGCATCCTTTGTGTTTTAAAACCCACCTTTGCATAGATGACTCCGCCGAACGGTTGGTCGAATGACACCCTCACCGTCATTTTCTCTTTCCCACAGGCAACATCAATCTTTTGAACCTGGGGACTGTGGTGGGCATGCAAGAGCCGGGCCCTTTCCTCTGCGGAACTTGTTTGCAAGGTGGTAGTGCTCATCATAGCATCTTCATCGTCCTCGGTGATTGGACCACTTGTAGTCGTTGAAGAAGAGGATGATACGGAAGTTGTCTGTGTAGGAGGAAAGTAATAATGAAGTAGAAGTCAAAAACCTGATAATTAAGTCCTTTCCCCAAAGTATTTGTTAATTAGCAGCTTTTCTCATGCTCATGGATGCAAACTTTAATTCATTTCCAGTTTTTCAATATTGCAAAACTTTCCAAAGTTAAACGATCAAAAGTTTTCATCAAATGTTAAGAGGCAATTAGTTATTAGCTTTCTCTGTATTTAATTATTGCCATTTAGTATGTGATTATTGGCATATTAAACTTTTTCCATTTCACCATTTCGTATACCATCAAAGACTGGAAGTAATTCAAATCAATTCTTGAATTTGTTTCTGGTTAATTTATGATTTTGGGAAAATTCCAAACGCCTTCTCAACATGTGGCTAATTGAAAATCTTACAAGTTCAAACATTGGCAAAGTTACCTAAGTTTTCAAACTACATATCGTCATATTCTCCATGATTTTTCCATCCCTCCACATATGTATTCCAACTTTTCTCAACAATGATTACGAAAACTTTTGATAATAATATGATAGATAACCATTGTTCAAGATCTAATCGATTCCTCTTACATAGCTTTATGCTTTATAGCGCACTGGTTTCCTGAAGGATAAAACGCAATAGAAAGTATGGAAAGTAAGCAGCAGGCGCTATATCAATTGTTGATTGAAAAGAGCAAATATTTAAAAAGTGGAGTACAAGCACAATTGTTTATCAAATCAAACACTTGAGAAATAAATCAATATACACACTAAAAAAGCCATGGAAAAATTCAATTTTCATAGTTACAAAGAAGCCACGTGTCCATACGTTCTTTTAGCAACGCAATTGTTTTCACCAAAGCAAAGATGAAAGACTTGTCTACTGTTTTTAAGGACGTGTGCGTTTTCCTTTCTTCGGTTGAACAACACGACAAGCTCAATCCGAACTTTCACCAATGTTCCTCACCATGAAATGAATTGACGTCTCCTTTCATCACGTTAGCTTAGATACAGACACGCTTTATGCTTAATTCCTCTTTAAATAAACAAAATACTTCCCACTACTAGGGTCATGCAATGGTTGAGTGTGTAAAACTTTAAGGACACGGAGGGAAAGCGTGATAGGTGATGGGAGGAAGTGGGATTTATAGCAGCCTTTGCATTATAGAATTTTCAGGCGTTGACCCCGAATAATTGCAAAAACAACTCTCACGAATCCTTACTTATTTGAACTTCTGCTGACGCACATTTCCCAGAAACTTATTGTACTTACCTGGGCGACGACCATCGTTGTCGGCTTATTCATCACGACCATTGCAGCAGGGACTTGTTGATGAACCTTGCCGGGTGTGGCAGGGGTCGTGGACGTTGAACTGTAGGAGGGTGTGGTACTCGTTGCCTTTGCTGTTGTTATAGACGGTAAGGTCGACGTAGTCAAATTGTGCTGAGATTGCATTACAATCGGAACTGGTGTAATTACAGAATGCGCCATCACTTTCTTAAGATCTTGCATCATAATCATCCCGCTCATCATCTCATTGTTGGGCAATGACATGGGCATGACACCAAGTTCGCTGTTCTGACCTTGGACTGGTGGGGGAGTCATGGGTAGTTGCATTGTCTGTAGGGGGTTTAGGTTAGAGGAAGCTGGCACAGGGTAGTGGTACCCCATCACCTATGAAGACACAAATTAGGTATCATTTATTGTAGTAACACTGCAATTATGGCTATGGTGATTAGATTATGTCATAATCTCAGGTTGGTTGCAACAACTTGAAGATTTTAACCTTAGAACATAATTTGATTGTTTCTGCAGGACAAATTACTCTGAGCTAATGATGATGCCGATGCCACTGCATCCTTTAATGCCTTATATATTTCCACATTTAATGACTCAAAATTGGAACTCATATTACGCTTACTTAAGTTTAAATAAGTCATAAAGGAGTCCCAGATTAAACCCAAGTCGCGTGAATAATAGCAATTCTATAAACTCTGCAATTCCATCCATTGTTTGTCTGATTGATGATGCTATATTTGAGTATTTGTTTGCATTAATTGAGTGGAAAGAAGTGAGTGATTATGCCGTCAAAAGAAGAAACAAGGTTTTGGAAGAAAGGCCAGTAATGCCAAACAAATAGGCTACAACAGACTTATTTAATTGAGATGGATTGTATTGGAAGATGAACTTAAAATAAGCTACAATCAGAAAAAAATAATCCTTTTGATGGTACTGTAAATTACATCACATCATAATTCACGCATTATAATTACGTGTCAGTGGCAATCGTGAAATAAAAATAAAAATGATACCTACTTGTATAAACGGCTTCCACTTCACTTGGATTGAAATTCGTTTACAATCACGACTAGCCCACAGGTCCTACGTTAGTTATCTCAACTTGCCCCACCCGACTTTAAACTATCATCTCTCTCTTTCTCGCTCAATTAAACATCCAAACCTTTAGAATAATGATCTGACTAACCTTAAACTATATCTCCAAAATGTCCTAAAAAACTATCATTCCAAATTAAGTTAACTCATACCTGTCCAACATGCTGTGAAGCCGCTGCAACCACTGGTCCAAATCTGTCTCTAAAATCCCTATGATGAGCTGAATGATGTGGATGATGTCTTCCAGCAGCAGCAAAGGCACAACAGTTTTCACTGCGACTGGAGTACGCAAAAAACGTGACGATGATGAGACTGGCTACTCGGAACATGGTCACTTCAGGAACCCTTCTTAGATTTGGCATTATGTATGAAATAAATACCACGTGGGAATACGAAAGAGTTTCGGGGGCACTTAAGAAAATGATGTGAAAAGGGACAGTAAAAAGAAGGAGGCGCAGAAGAAGAAAAAAAGAGGAAAGAAGGCTTGTAATTTGAGACTGCAATAAAATGTAAATTAGAATGATGAGCAAATGAGCTTCACATTTAGGTACACACAAACACACACACACAAAAGACAAAGACAAATCCGACCGAACAAAAAAAGATAAGTCT
>JAQIWU010002156.1:0-13190 GCA_034696445.1 Isotomiella minor
GAATGGCTTCATTTTGTTCAACTTTCTCTCATCCCTTTGTAGGAATGTGTCGTGTTTCTACATTATAAGACACAGGGAGCAACTGCCTTGCAAACGTACTCTCATCCAAGTCTCTCAATTAAAAGGACATAAAGTTCAACTTAAAGGCCCTGTGGGGGGATTAAGAACAAGTGGATCAAGTGCTGGTTCAGGTATGCGTATAAAACATGTACATAATGACGACAAAATCCCCTGCTGTTTTATGAACTCCACTCTTTGAGTGTTCTGGAGAAAGTTTTTTACATTTTTTTGTGGTTGTTGTATTTTTTTCCGGTTCCGCAGTGCCTCAACAACCGACGTCATTACTGATGCAGGAAGATGCTTTGGTGACATGGGAGGATTGTGCGGCTGGTAACAGAGATAGCATCACAATCCACGACGGTTCATCATTAGAAGATCCAATTTTACTCGTACTCTGTGGCGGAAGTCACATTCCCCCAGTCGTGTCCTCCTCTTCAGAGATCCTCGTTGTGTTCAGAGCCACTCCTTTTGGCAACCCCCTCGAGCTTAAATCCTCTCCTCCATTCCCACAACCCCTACGTGGGTTTGAGTTGGATGTGGATGTAATCATGGTCGACTCAGAGTCTGCAGACTACTCCAACTTCAAAGATAATTGTACTTTCTTTGTAAGTTTGCTTTACAACAACTCTTCGGCTAGAGAGAAAGATTGCTGAGAGAGAGTAAAAAGCTTTTCACCTAGAGTGAGGTACATTTGTACCCTGTGAGTCGTCACAACTTAAACTGTTTTATCTGTCTGCTTTCTCTTTCATGTTTCCCAGCTTTTTTCTCGTCACTGCACCTAAAGTGCTTAGATATTTCAGCAGGACGATAGGGATTATATATCTGTAAATTAACTTTCTCTTTCCTCTCCCTCCAGTTTGTAAGCGAGCCTAGTGACAAATGCTTGATGTACAAGCCTCAGGAGCATGGAGGAAATTGGGTGGCCGGTCGACGAGGAAAAGTAATAAACCCACGACATACCATTCCGCCCAACACGACGTGCCGATATGAGTTCAAAGGGACTAAACATGAAATTGTGTGGATATACTTTGTCTCCTACAGTAGAAGTCCGTCAAGGGTGCGATAATTCATAAGCATAACAAATTGTCTACCATTGTTGAAATGCATTTATATAGGAGTTGGGGAGGCAGTTTGATGGAAGTAATAATAATTGCACCTCCAGACTCACAATCAAGGACGGTATTGATCCCAAGAATGAGGTGTTGATTGGAAATTTTTGTGATTCTGATTTGCCCAAATTGTGTGACCATAAAGCCCTTCAGGATGAGTCAAGGACGGTTCGATCCTGTGCTGATGCAGAGTCTTATATTTCTGCAGGGCCAAGAATGATTGTTGAACAGACATTTTTTGAGGTGGGTTTTCTTTTGTGCTTGCACTTTCACTTTGTGAATTGGGACCCGTAATGGATTAAGTGCTTTCTCTATAGGGCACAGCACTTCGTCCAATCAACTTTCATTTTCATTACGAATTTGTGAGTCGGCACACGGGGAATGATGGTTCCTGCAATAGGATTTATCACCTTTCAAAAATGAAACCAAAGGGCTTTGTTCGAACGACTGATAATGTGTTTGACTTTGGACGAGGGGGAAAGTCCAACCTGACCTGCACCTACACCTTCCTCCTTGGTTCATATGATGGGCTTAAACTCACAATTAAAAACGCTTCCTTCGGTGACCGCCCTTGTCGCACTGTGACGGACTTTGAGTCTGGCCGGCACATTTGTAATTACATTGCTCAACCTCCGACAAGTGAAAGTAGTGGACGTGGTGGATCCACCTCCTCCTCGGGCAGTGGAATGGGACCATCTGCAACAACAAGAATGAGTGATGCTGACATATTAAAAGCAGGTATGACACAAAAAAATATGCCAAGCTTTGAACTTTCTCTCTACATGCATGACTGCCTTGCTTTCTCCAAGTGAAATGAAATTGAATTGAGTTGTCACATTTGCGTGCCTGTCTGTTGTAGGACGTGTACACAATCATCCGTATTCCGGTCACATTAGTTCATACTTTGAATAGCATGTTGATGTTTCTTCACTCACAATCACAGAGACTTTCTCCTTGACATGCATCAAATCGTATTCGTGTGACTGTGTAGAAAGCATTTTTACTAAAGAGGACGTAGAAACAACAAACAATATGTGAAATGAAGCAAAATAATAACGCACTTCTTTCACTTTCTCTTTACAGGGTTCCCACACCGAAGCGAACTCACCATCGCAGAGTACATTTGGCCCAACATTAACATCACAGCACATAAACACTGCCTTTGTTCAAACTCTTCAGGGAACTCTGGCCCAACTTTTACTTTTCTTGGGAGGAAAGTTGAGCTAGTGTTTAAGGTGGAAGGGATGAGGGCACGTGATTCCTATGAGAACTTTTTCGTCCATTTGGAATATGAGGTAGTGAAAGGAGGGGGCTGTCGAGGAGACAACCATCACATGAGAACAGAATCAGGCATCATTTCCCTTGAGAGCACGTTCAGTCATGGACCAAAAGTTGCCAGTTGTGACCACTACCCTTGGCTTTTAGAAGCTAAGGATAATCACTCACTTTACCTCAGGATCCCTGGGTATGCCATGCTTGATGAAAAACGAGCTCCTCCTGGCACCACCAGTCCAAGTGGTACATCAACAACAACGAGTCATATTTCTCCACATCAGTCTTTCGGACCCACGCCGAGTTTCACTTATGTGTGAGTCACTTTCTCCTTATGCTTTCTCCAAAACTACTCTTTTCTGTCTTCATTTCCCCTTTCACAAACTTTCACCTCTCCACTTTCACTTTTGTAGGTTGAACAACAACAACCTTGGGAATGACTCTTCTTCTTCCGAGAATGTATCGTCCAATGCCCTCGACACCTCCGGCAACCTGCCTTCCGGATCAGGCATGACGAAATATCATCATCTCTCCGACCGTGTGTGTCCCACCACGAAGAATAGAATCTACATTTACGACGGAGAGAACAAACTCGTTCAAAAGATTTGTCCCTCCTCGATTAGTACTTTTAATACTAAAAAGACACCAGCTCAAATAGTTCAACTTTATTCGGAAGACTTTGGTAAATTCCATTCCCCACTCCTTCCTCCATCGAGGAGTCGGTTCGTCATAGATTTTGTCGGGAGGGAGTTGGGCTCTTATCAAATTAAATGGTTGGAACTTATCTCTGCCAAGATGAAGACTACGATGAAAGCAATGGAGTATGACATGGGGAGCTCCAAAACTACTTCCTCCTTCTTCTTCGGCCCAGCTCGACCAGTCCCCCCATCCTCAAACGTGTCAGTATTTCAAGGTGAGAAAATATGACATGAATTAATGCTTCTATATCTTTACTTTCTCCCCACTTTCTCTCATTTATTTGATAAGACAGGCTTCGTAATCCATATCCTACACTTTCCAGATGGCGAGCAAGACCAGCTTCAACGGAAGGGAAAGCCTTCCTGGGATGAGACGCTCACAGAATTATTCAAAGGGCAGAATGGTGACGAGTCCAGTAGTACTAATTCAATCTACTCTTCCTCATCTGGCGACGGCCTGATGTCACTCCTAAGTTCAGACATATGCCCCTCATATTGCCCCGAGTTGAAGGCGTGTATCAGTGAAAAGTTATGGTGTGACGGGGAAATCCATTGTCCCCTGACTTTTGTGGATGAGAGCTCATGTGACAACTTTTGGGCAACCTTGAATCAGTTGTTGTCCCCTGCTGTGTACATCCCAGTGGCCGCAGCCGCACTGTCAGCTCTGTGCTGTTGTGGCCTCGTCATCCTCTGTGTGACTGTGAAGAGAATGGTGGTCAACATGCGGGACAAAGGTGAGACATTTGCTTTCTCCACGCACAGACTTTAAAACAAAGCCTTTCTCTTTTTTCATACAAAGGTCAATTGGGCATTGGGGTGTCATCCTCCTCAGCAGCATCCTCCAGAACGTCCACAGTGGACAGAAGGATTCCACAGAGAGATTATTTTTACGATCCTCATGAACCCATTTCTTGATACGATGCCAATTCCGTTGAGTTCATCAGAATTGATCGCGAGACGACTGTCTAACCATAAATTTTAGTTTTACTCTTGAAGGAAGAACAAATTAACCTCTCCCACCGGACAATCCAATCCAGTTTTACGTCAGACAAAGTTTAATTAAAAGAAGTTTAATAAATCCTTAAAAGGAAGAGGCTGACTTCTGACATAATTGTGTTAAACGTAATTAAAGATTTGGTGCTCCTTCCTTTCTCTCAGCTCTGCCACCCTTATGTTCATTAAAAGTGTGTAGCATCATGTCCAAAGCTACACATAACATCCATCGATACATTTCGACTTTTGTACTCCTTTTTGTAAAAAAAACATAAACTAACGAAGTAGTAGTGCCTTCTCTTGTTCTTGGAGACCTACGTATTTAGTCCCATCAATGTTTTAATAAAAACGTCATGCGAGTTTTCTTTGGAATTGCCCACAAGACTCTTGGAAACTGCAGTTTTACTTTACCCCCTCAAGGGTATGAGGGAGTACTTGATGCAATTTTCTCCGATTATATACCTACGTCGTTTTAACCATGTCTAAAAATTATTGTCTTCCCTCCCCCTACAACTTCCTTGTATTATGGGTCCTAGTCACGTCACCGGTAGGTTCTTTGTCATGTCTTGTGGGATCCTCATCATTCTCGCGGACTCAGCAGCCACCTCCTCAGGGAGGAAACCAGGACGCTGCAGCTAATAAAAGTAAGAAAAATTACAACCACCAGAGAATGTGTAGAGACTAAACGAGATGTAGCATTCTGATAAGGAGCAAATGGAAGGGGATCCAAAAAGTGGTAAAAATTTTAGGACGCTTAGCTCAAGTATATAGTGACTGGACTGAGAGTGAGTAAAAGTTTTGGAGATTGAAGTGAAAGGTGTTCCATCCAAGACAGAAAAGTGCGTGGAGTGAGTGATGAGCATAATGGAAGTAGGAAATGGTGGCACTTTTTCTCTACGTATAAGCAAGAATATTAAACGTAAAGGTGTGGATGGAAGAAAGCATCATTGTCCCAATTGCAATCCTAAGTACATCCATCCAAAACGGTGTACAAATCCACATTGTTCCGTCTTACAACTTGACTAAATTACGCACGTCTTGGGAGAAAGTTATCTCAATGTAGAGGAAAGAAGATAACAGAAGGCGATGGGTAGAGAAGTTTCTGAAAGAAAGAAAGGGAAAAACCCGTTGTGTTACAATTCTGATGATAAAGCCTAGGATTTTTAATGCATGAGGCAAAATGTCACTACACCTTACTTTCCTTAAAGGGCAGAATGATTTACATTTTTCGTAGAAGCACACATTCTATATTTAGCGTGCACAGAAAGTCCGTCAGTAAACATACGCTTTGATTTCATGTCCCTAATCTTGATGAATCTATCCACTATCCTTGCTTTTTATCTATATAAAATAAGAGCAGCAACTTTCCCCAACTTCCTTCCTTCCTTAATACTTTGGGCGTTCTAAGTAAGTGGGAGGTGAAAGTTTAGTTTAGTCCAGAGATCCAGACAAAGACAGTAATGAAGTGAAGCCACACGGCTTTCTTAAACCTGGCGTAGGGACACAATGGCCATCTCTGCATTGTTACCACCAACGTCCTCCTGGCAGACGCTTTCTCTTTCTTATTCTATTCAATCTCTTTCTTTCATTTCATCGTTCATTCATTTAATGAAAGAGTAGTTCATCAAAATAATAGTTTCAGACAGGAGAGCGAAAGAAGAAAGGAAGGAAGCAGAGGGGTTTGAACCTAGGAGAAAGTAGTAACGGAGGGTTGGTTATTGATAAATTAGATTGGGAGTCTTCTCCAGCAGGATGGATGTAGATATCCAGCTGTGACCCAGCTGGTTCTACCATTTTCAAGTGATGGGGGTCATCAAATACTTTTGCAGTTAGGGCTTCCTCCTCCTCCCTCGACTATCTACCTTTGATTTCACTCTTGTACGGAGAAAGTTTCAGAGAAAAGTGAGCCCGTTTATTTGGTTTATTGCTTCCAGAGAAAACGATACGATCTCCTTCCTAGTTATCAGACTTGTTTGCTGTATTTCTTTTAAATAATTCCATCTCAACTTTCTTTTATGTGCAAATAATAAAAGGACAGCTGCAGGGAAGGTTGATGCATAAATAAATACCTAAAGTACAAATACATTTGCATATTTCTCAGGTTGGGCAATGAGTATGCAAATTGTTGAATCTTTGAGTGCCCAGATTTCTTGGGCTGGAGAGAAAGTAAGAATCTTAATGAAAAAAGGAAAGAGCTCGCAAATGAAAATGAAGCCAGAGGAAGAAGGGGAAAGTGTATGTTTGTATGAATTGCTCAATCTCCTTCACCAGAAGACGTGGATGAAGTGAGATTCAAAAGATATGACATGATATATGAAGGAGATAAAAAAAAGTACGGTCTTTTGGTCACGGCCTTGGACTTGGTCCTATGCCCACGTTCTGGTCAGCCTGCTGGACAAGAGGGGAAATCCTTCCACTTTTCCAGAGAGAAAGTCGTCTCGCCAAAAAAGATTTGGAGAGAAAGCTATCAAAAACAGATGATGGAGAGTCAACATCAACATGTAACATGACTCTGTATGTATGCTTCCTTATCTTCTTTTCTTGGACTGCTCCCTGGTGAAAGTTTTGGACCAAACGAAGAAAAAGTTTTCTCTCATTCCTTCTTGGATTTTTTTAGATCTTTTTCTTTACAAAAATGTCACAGGTTTAGCTCTTCCCTATGGAATGACTGTTCAAGTCAAGTGCTTGCAGTATGTTTGCAATAATTCATTAGCACCATAAGAAGAAGAAGGAGGAGGGAGGTGGTTGCATTTTAGGAAGACCTTTCCATAACTTTTGGGAGTACAACAACGTGTCCACCTTTTACTACTTTTACCCCTTTAGACTTTAGGCTTTACGCAATAATTTTCCTTGTGTATAGTTGTTTACATTATTCCTCCTTTCCCCTTTATCAGTCTCACACTCAGTTGGCTAATTTATGCTGTCAGGGTTGTAGAGAAAGCATAGCAGAGGTGGTAATAATATTCTTGAGAATGTAACTGCCATTTACGTCCTTATCTCCCATCCCTATATCTTTCTACCTTTCTTCCTCTCTTCAAGACAAGACAATGTACTTTATTACATTTTCTTGGCTCCTCGTTGCGTAATGTTTGAGAGCACACAATACAAATCTTATAATGATGAATATTCCTTGTATAAAACTGACTACTACGATGATTCCATTCCAGCTCAACAACAAATGAGACGCTCTTCTTCTTCTTCTGGAGACGGACCTCACATCCTTTCCTCTCCAACAAAGTGGAGTGGTTGGTGGACCAGGTTGAAGAGTTGGTGGTTGGAAGGTGGCCAAACTCCTGCAGAGCCCCCAAAAACTGAATCTGAATCCAGTATCCCAGGATGGCCCAGGAGAAGTCTTTCAAAAATCATGTCATGGCTCTCGTTCGCAAATCCATTTCACAAAGGCCCAGAACTAGAGAAAGGGAAAGTTAAAGATAAATCTAAAGCTGCTTCGGCTGAGGACTCTCTTGGGATTGGCACATGGGTTTTTCACAAGTTTCTCGGGTTTAAACAGGACACTCGTGACACCAACACCAAGAGGAGATCAAATCGCTTTAGTTGGTGGACTTATTTTAAATCGTTTCTTTTTTCCAAAGACCCTCCTCAACACAGAGTGTCAGAGTATTACCCGTCCAACATTTGTAAGAGACTATTTGGACCACTTTTCGAAGAAGAAGAAGAGAATGAATAAATAAATAAAAGTATCAAAAGTCTCGAGTAGTGAGATTTTCTCTACATGCATATAAAGTTTTGCAATATTAATTCCCTTGAGTTTGGTGTAGAGAGAGAAAGTAAAGTAAGGCCACGACGTGTGTTGGAATGTTTTCAACTTCCTCCAAAGGTTGGGTAATTGATGTTAATATTCTTCCTGCCATCCCTTGCATTTAAACAAGCAAATCAAGGAGGTGACTTTTACGTCGACCCGAAAGAATCATCTTCCAAGAACAGACTGGAACTCATTTGTTTAAAACCAAACAAATCCAGTTTAATTCCCTATTTTGTTTTAAAGGTAACTCGATTAGCCTAATTTGATTCAATCTCTGGGCAAGGAGTGTCTGTTAGAACAAAAGCTAGATGTTTTCTAGCATCCATTGTTATTTTCCCTCGACTGACACAAATTCGTCGTGGCGTGGCAAAAGAGCCTGCCATTACTGTCAAGCTGTGTCACATCTGCAGTTGCGTCTCACTCCCATCGTGCTGAATTTATACTACAAACTATCCAGCCATAACATCAGAAGGAGGAAGGGGACAGATGGAAATGTTACCATCCATCCATTCATGTTCAGATCAGCGTAGAACCGAAACAAATCAGGGTGAAAGTCGTAGTGGAGAAAGTCAGGGAAAACAGTTGGAAGTCGAGCAAATTGGTGAACGAATGAAGGTCGATGTCGTATCACTCACAATCAGTGTCACTGTCCCAGCACTTGAAATTAAGATCATTAGTGAGACTCTGACTTCCTGTTCCACATTCTATAAAACGACTACCAATGTATACACCAGAGCTCTTCATCCGGAGAAGGTGGGAAAAAAGAGATTCGTTTCAGAGGGGCAATCCTTTTAGCCATAAATCCATGCACAAGGTGATACAACAGCCAGGACCATATAATATGCGATTATGCTTTAAGTTATTCAGAAGAATGGTGGAGATGATAATGTCCTCACATTATGCTACTGCACGAGGAAAGAAAGAAAGTATCTAGACAGGCTTAATTTCATTGTTATTGATCATTCCCACGATACTCATCTCATTTTTAGTAAACTAAAGCAGAGAGAGAGCCCATTTTCCATAGCCATACTTTCTCCACACATTCTTTCACAAGAGAAAAATGTAGTTAAACCCTGCAAAGGAATATCCATATCCACAATATCTAAGGTCTCATCCCAGTTTCATGATGCACAACTCTAGGATTAGAAGTCCCACACCTTGCTTTTAAAAACAGGAAAATATTTACCGTTTTTTCTGGCCAAGCAAACTCCAGGGTCGAAGACCGATATAGTAAACCATTACCAACATTTTTTTGGATCGTTTTGAGGTTAGCTTTCTCCACAAACTTTCTCTCTCTCTCTCATTCCTGAATGGAATCATGTCACATAAAAAAAGAGAGTAACCAAAAAATGAAATGGCGATAAATCAATGAAAGGTTTTTCCACTTCTGACATTCCACTTTCTCCAGTATCAACATCCAATCTCATCTCATCTCTTGCCATATACACATCCGATATTTGGGAGCACTCCAACTATGCCATTTTAAACCATTTCCATTCAATAACAAACCAGGAGGAAGAGCCTAAATATTCTCAGAATCCATTTGACCTTAAAAGTTATCCTTAATTACTTTCTCCCACACAAAAAACTTTGTTTGACAAATACTGTCATCTGTGTGGAAGCACGTGGGTGTGGGCCTGGATCCACTTTTGTTTCTAATATTTTGTACTAATAATGCCAATTCGGCTAAAACTTCAGAATGAAGTAGATGAATTTTTCTTTCTTTCTTTCCACACACTTTTTTTGCTTTTTTTGTGTGAACTATGTTCTATGCCTTTGGTCCTGGCTGCGCACTTGATTAGGAAGGGGAGAGATCGATATTTTCACTTTTCTAACTAATATTTCCCATCACGAACAAGAAGTCTTTGCATTAGTACGTATGTACACTTTCTTCCCACAATTTTATACAAGCTCTGCAAAGATATTTCTTTCTTCCTGTTATTCCTTGATCATGATATGATTTTTCTTCGTTGGCGAGGAAGACTTTTTTATGCATGGCTTTCGCTTTCACTATGCCTTACACTTTTTCATATAGCATGGTTGCATATATGCGTATCATGAACGTCCTTCATCTTCTTCAGCCCCCTTCCACTTTCTTTCTGCGGATGGCAATATAATATCCGGCTCATTTTTGTATCTCAATTTCCCTTGCCTCCCTCCTTTCCTTATGGCCTGGGAGTGAAATAATGTGTATCGACAAATCAAAAGCCATGAAACTTACACACAATCCTTTAAAAATAAAAATTCCGTTCGTCGAAAATGTCCCCCATTCATCTATCGGCAATCTGAAACTCATTAATTATCATTTATTTTATGGCAACATATCACGCTTTTGGGCTTTGTTTTGTATTCCGTGACGATGATCTAGTTTTCACTGTGAGATTTGGAATCCATAAAGTCTCTGCAACCACCACACATTTCCCCCTGGTACGAGTACATCTGGCTCCCTTTCACGCTTTCACTCGAGTTCCATTAATCATACTGTAACATTACACCAATCACATTTCCATTTCCCGAATTAAGCAAAGACAGGTCCTTCACCCACCCACACACATTTTTTCTTACCAAGCATCTTAGTGGAATTACTTTCCCAGAATTTATCTTCATCCTTGGCTTCTCTGATTTTTAATATTTTTACTCGAAGATGCTTGGGACCCTCTCATGATGCGTTCAATATCATGTCATAAATGGATTTCAAATCAGACAGACGTGAGGCAGGCATAGTGTTTTACGCATAATCGCACACAAACCGTAAAAGTATAGTATTCCCAGTGAGGGTGAAGGGAATGAGGAAGAAAACAAGTAGACATATTATTGACATGACAGATCCATTTGTACCTGTTCCCTCATGGAGAAAGTAATGTGATGTAGTGCACAATGTGTAGTTGTTTTCTTGTTGTGTCTGGACTACCTATTTGAAGGTCTGACTCAGAGAGACTGACTTTCACTACCGTATTTAGAGGTAGGAGGGCAGCCGGCTTAGAAGGAGAAAGTGAATAACTTATTGACCTGTGGTAGACATCCGGCAAATGACTTTCCCATGCTTCCGTCTACCACATAAACCATTCTATTATTCATTCTTGTACCGTGTGGCCCTATGAGGCATAGAATTGTACCCACGCATTGCAACCGCTTCCTTTGCCCTCAACCAAAGGAAAAACTATTAACGTCTGTCATCACGGATCACGCCAGTCTGAAAGAAAAATGAATGATGGGACAAAACAGAATAACAGTCAATCCGATTATAAAGTCTATAGATATTAGCATAATGTTTGGTTTGCTATCAAAAAAGAACGACGGAATGAAGGAGGAGGAGGAGGAGGAGTGTATTTCAATTACGGCAAACTAAGCTGTCCACTTAGGAAACTATAAATATTATAATGACGTGATCAGTCAGACCGCCTGGTAGGCATTTCGTCAGAACCCGCAGTTCTTATCATCATTGCACAGCACGTTTTTGGGAAAATAAAACTGAAAGAGTGAAAGTAATTAATTTCATGCGTGATGTTGATGCCTTTTCATTTCCATCCTTTGTTTCCTTCCTAACTCACTTTGGTACTTTCATCAAAAACCTCGCGGACCATTGCCCAACTCTCATCAGTTCTTCCAATGTCCCAACGTTACATAAGCACTAAAAAATATTGCCTTCTCCGCATGCATCCCTGGAATCTCTTGACGTGACGGCATAGGTCTCACAAAACGCACATCCACTGTGTATTGCGTGATGGGATGAGATCTGCGTTATTTTGGGAAATATACACTTTGAAATATTTATCCGTGGATAGATTAAAGACTAATTTGAAACTCAGAAGTGAAAGCGGATTGGTGAAAGTTGCAGAATTTGCACCAACTAGGATGTGTGTAGATATGATAACTTCCTTTGGTAAGTCTCTGAAAGGGCAGAAATACTATGCCAGATAAACACCTTTCCCAGAACAAATATACTGTAGAGGATTCTGTAGCCAGGAAAATTGCTAAAGTTTAAACTTTTACGACCATGTCTTCTTTATTTTATGCCTCTTCAAGATTTGACTCTGTTTCCCTCCTATGCTTTTATGTCATGTGGAAAATGCAAATCTTTTATGAATTATTTGTGGTCATGCATCTGTACGTATTTCGCATTGCAGATAGAAGAGAAAGTGAAAGTGAGACGACGAAAGGGAAAGTTCAGACTGTGTAAAGCAAAGGCTGTTTCCTCACATAGACCAAACAGAAATGGAATACATAGATAATCCAAGACAGCATGGCTAATAACGGTTCCAATCAAACCTAGGCAGGCATGCATCCCAGTCCTACCTGTGCTTTCACTTTCACTTGCAAGAAGGAAGGAAGGAAGGGAGACATGGGAGCTCCAGCTAATTAGTTACACCATCATCCAACTGAGAATGATAGGAATAAATAAACCGCCCGTGGAGCTATTATTAGCACCTATGCTCCTGCTGCATTACAACTTACTGTAGCATGACGCAAGACAGGAGGGTAGGAAGGACCAGATTGTAGGAGAAAAGAGAAGAAGACGGAATTTATTACCCTCAAAGTTTGTTTATGCGGTTGGTTTTGTTGGTTGTGTGTTGCAACTTTGGTTTAGGTTTTGGACCCCGTTTAATCCTGGTCCGGGTTCCATGCCATATATCTGGTCCCAAAGTCAGCTCAATTTGTCAAGGAGAAAGTGAAAGAGAAAGCTTTGCTATTACACTCAATCAGTCTACCTTGGATGGATGTAGGGAACCAATCATATAGATTAGGAGGGTGCTGTTGTAAACCCTCCTCGCATATTTGTCAAGTTCTTGTTTGTGTCACAGCATGTCAGTTAGTTGGAAGGTAGTGTAGTTAATAAAGTTATGAAGTATTGACGGTTTCCCTGTTTGTTTGCTTAGCTTTCTCTCTTTGGCTGGGTGTAACAAACTATGTCGGTGAGATGTATCGTATCTAGCGTTGGCCATTTGTATCGCTTAAAATGTCAGAAGGAAAGTGAAAGTTATGCTTCCTACGATTTATTTATGGTGTAAAGTTTTTCAAACCACAAACGCGTTCTTCCCCTGGATTGTACGTTTGTCTACAGATAACTTCGGGTAATCGCCCCTAGCTTTAAACAAGTAGAATGGGACAATGAAAAGCTTATCTCTGTTGCGATTATTTTGCGCGTGAATGAATAAAGATGACCCCAACAAGAGATAAAACTAACCGGCACTTATTGAACTGAAGTGGCTAATAAAGGGGCAACACAGAAAGTCAGAGATTTTATCCCTTTCGATGTCTTGAATGGATAAGAAAAAAGAAAGACGGCAACTACAA
>JAQIWU010002157.1:0-13188 GCA_034696445.1 Isotomiella minor
ATTGGAGCATAGGAAATGTTCTTGAACATGCTCTTACAAGCAATGCAGGAACTGTCCATGTTGAGACATTTAAAGCGAAGCGTTTCCAAACTCGGAATAACTTCCACGTTGTTAAAGAATCTTGGATAGCACTGGGACGACATGTTATGCTTTGTAGAATTGGGATGGGGAGCATTTCTGGGAGAGAAACTAATCTCGTACTCTACATTTTTCAACTTCAAATTTCTTTCTAATGTTGGGGAGATGTTGGCCGCAAGGGATAAATTCAGTAGATTCGGAGCTGAGTTCAATACACGCTGGACGAATGAGGTGAGCCCAGTTGTGTTTGACGATTCATCCGTATGCGTTCCGAAGGAACCTGCTACTTTCAAAGTAGTCAGATGAGGCCTATCTTCGTGGTCCTTACCACACCAACACATATAGCACACATCGTCTTCATCTTCAAAACTGTCGTCTTCCTCGTCGCTCCACCCGGAATGGGATCTACGAATTAAGAGTAAAACATAAATTGCATTGATATGTATGGCGAAACAAAATAACGTAACTTACATGTTGGGAAAAGCAGCCGAAAATGTTAGAGCGAGGGACCTCAACTTTGGAAAATAATTCTGCTGGAGCAGTCTTGCAAAGAGGAGGACAGATTTGCTATTGCCACAAGTATGGAATGTCACATCTAATTCCTGCACGACCGTGTCAAATTTCAGGTTGACGAGTAAGAGTTTCGCTTCTCCATGCTGGTCCTTTTCATCCCGTAGAGCTATGGCTCTCCCAAGTCTTTCGTCACAGTTGCGTGTGACATCCAACAACTCTGGAAGACAACTCGGCCAGGCCAGGTTAGTCATTGTGAACTGCAACCGTGGATCTGGGTAGGAGAGGACGGCATCATTCCAAGTGGAGTGAACCAATCGAAACGTCTTGACGTCGACCACGTATTGGAGGATGTGACGGAGGACCTATTAAAGACACCACAATAATTTCACCACGACACGTCGGGTTAATTTTTAAATGTAACTCACCACAGCGTTGCTCAAAGCCCTAATTGTAGGTGGCGTCTCACTCATAGGGTCCTGGTCCTGTTGTTGACAATGAATTCCCCCGACCCCCTCTCCAGACTGGTTATCAGCTCCTACCTCGACGTCAGCCAAGAGACTCTGCACCACCATCGCCACTGCCCCCTCTACGTCGTTGACGACCTTGACTGACGAAGACGATGGCTGGATCATCCTGGATAACATATTCCCCATCGCAAAACCGACTCAAGGTCACACTATTCCTGAAAAAAAGATAATACGCCAAAGTAAGGTAAAGAAATAGTTGCAACAGATAAATAAATCAATAAAGAAAATGTTCTGAATAAACCAAAAGTCTGGAAATTAATTAAAGTGTGGGTTTATTTTATCCCGTCGTCATCAGGTGGATCAAGGAAAGATGACAAGGGACTTTTACGGACTCAAACATTCAATTGAGCACACTCACAGCCCCACCCAACACGGCACTGCCAACTTAGAGTAATTGACCTCCACCGCATCTTATCTAATTGTTCATTTTAAATGACAAACTTACTTGATTCTTCTGTCTGTCCAAGTCCAACTTCAAAATGGAGGGCAGACTCCTAAGGTGGCGATGACGACGACGATTGCTGCTGCTGCTGCGGGAGGGAAACCTTCCTTCTCAGAATTCGGAAACGAAATGAAGGGAGAAAGGATGAGAGACTTTTTGGAGAGAGACAGCCAGCCTTGCTTTGTTTTCTTTCTTGCTGGAACTTTTTTTTGTGTTCTTGATCTCTCTCTCTCTCTCAAAGGCACTCTGCTTTTCTCTTCTCTTCCTCTCACCATCTCACCACCATAAATCAACTTCGTCTCATGCTACCCCAGCGTTTGTTGATTAATTTATCTATGAAGTCCTCGACGAGGATCTTTCTATTGTCCTTTAACAAAACAAGCGTTCCTTATCACAACTGCTGCATGCAGGCAATCCCTTCATGAGAAAAGATAATAATACGTCCAAGTTTCTCTGCTGGAAGCTACTACTTAGATTTATTCACATCACGACAAAATTATTGTACATTACATTTGGATTAATAATGACATGAGTTATATTATTTGATGATGGCTAGGACTAAGATGGAGAGTGTCATTGTCCACACACTTAGGACAACCCCTGTGGAAACCCCTGCAGTCATAGGGACGAACTGAATCGAGTTGTCGATGGAGTAGATCCAGTTCCTATAGGCGGATATCCTTGTGTACACTCCAGGGAACATGGCGTCCCCACACCCGACTCCAAAAGAGACAATCCCACATGCAAAGAGTTTAGGTGTGTTGTTGGCGTTGTATGTGCACATTAGGGGACCCCCCGAGTCACCCTGGCCTGTTATAATAATTGAGAAAAGAGCGGTTTAGTTAGTGACTGGCTCAAAGGGTGAAATTTAAATGTAACCTACAAGAGTCTTTTCCAGTCGTCCCTGCACACATCATCCCATCCGTGATGGAAACCCCTGGAATGACGTTGTACGCGGTGGAGCAAGTGGGATTTGAGACCATTGGGACACTCACTTTTCGAAGGACTCTGGAAATCATTCCGTTCTCTGTCGTTGTTCCCCATCCGGCAACAGTACCAGACTCTATATATGCAGGAAAAACCATATTCTGAAATGTTGATAACCTTAAAGTACATTCTTACATACCTGGAATTTCCGTATTGGTATCTGCTACCTCCACAAAACTCACCCATTGAGTCATTTGTAAGTCTGACGTCAGACTTAGAATGCAAACGTCATTGTGCATATTACTGAAAGATTAAAGTTTTTGCAATTATTAAAGGAATCTACATACAAACAAGTCAGCTTTATAAATAAGTTCCTTTACTTGTTATTGTAGTCCTTGTGGCAGGTAATATTCTTCAAGGCTCGAACTTGTCTAGAATCCCGTTCTCCAGTAGCATTGTTCATGTCATGGGCACCAGCCAACACTTCCAAATTGATCAGGTCGCTCGTTGGGTTTTGAAGACAATGGGCTGCAGTGAGGATGGAGCGTGGGGAGATGATGGAACCCCCACAAAGTAACCCTCCACTTGATTTGTACTGCAGTCTCACAACCCATGGAAACTCGTGCTTCCTGGCTTCCTCTCCTCCCACAATCCTCCCCTCCATGTTCTCTGTGGTTTGAATTTGGTAAGGTGAGGTGGGGGGATTGGAACAGAGACACAAGCAACCAAACGTGCTTAAAAGTAGGAGGCTCTTTGGGAACATTTTGTATGTATAGTGCTGCGGAAAAAAAGGCTTCACAATCAAAAATCAATCTCAGTTTTAGTTTGCAAGCAGATTCTGATTCAGAGTGAGTGGTGCCTGAAGTTTTTATATACCTCCACAAAAAACCTGTCAGTATCGTTTGTTGAGCTTTGGAACAAACATTCGTGATTTTGATAAGCCATGACATCATAGGGTGTCATCCATTCAGATGGGTAAGGTAGCTATAGAAAGACTAGAGAGAGTTCAACCGTGCGTCACCCAAAGTCTGTCCACAGGTTATCTTCAGAGATACAACGGAAATAAACAAATTATAATTGACTAGACTACAACCGGCCTATCAAATGTTTATCAATTACTCATCGATGACTTCAATTCTAAGGATTCTATTCTATTTATTGTAATTATTTGATAATGAACCCTTTCACCCAACGAACAAAAATATGCATCATGGTTTTTACCATATTTCAATCACAGTAGTTTATCCTGTGCTGATTGAACCGTGAACGATAGCCATATAGAAATAACAAAAGTTTTTGTTTATTAATGTGAATGCCTTCAAAACAGTAAATTAACAGACGTATTTTTTCATAACTTAAAATTTTGGGGATTTACGTTACACCTCATAAAATCATTAATTTTTAGATCCAAAGTGATCTCTATGGATAAATGAATCGCTCGGAAAATATTTTATGCTCTGCCAGGAAGCGGACGGGAAGCTTTTCTTTGGTAATCTTGACAGCCAACGCTGCAGTCATACAGGCAGGCATCTAAAATGAACGTATAAATAGTCTTTAAGAAATGAAACCAAAAAGACATGTAGGTATTGTTCTCAACTTACCGCAAAGTTCGTAAAGGTCACATCCTTCATGTGCTTGACTCTCCCTAAAACACTTTCGAACATCTTTGTGTGACGCAGATATCCGGGTTCTCGCCTTCCTCCGTCTCGACACATGATGTCAATGTCTTTGCCTCCCGTATAAACTATGTCGAGGATCTGCAGAGCTATAAGTACAAAGAATAAAGTCTTTAGCACAGTACGCTTGTTAAAAAGGGGGAGCAAACTATGGTAGACTTACAGCGACTGTCGAAAATTCTTGACGTGCTAAATGCTTCAATGAGGGTCGCCAACTTTAATGGACCTTGCAGTCCCAGTGACAGATGTTCCAAACCCAAAGCTGCACAGTGGTTGAGCACGTTTGTCAACCGGTTCACAAACACGTCGGCGTCTTCGAACACTAAGTGTTTGATATGCAGTGTTTTCAAGAAGAAAAAGGGCACGTGTGGTCCAAAAGTCTCCAAGAATATGGAACATTTCATAGTTAGGAACGTTAGGTTTCGTAGCACAGGGATGGGGTTGAGTCCACCAGATGGCAACAAATTTTTCCCAGCCTGACTAAAGACTGGCTGAAATGCTTTAAACTGCTCTAAACTCTGTCCCAGGACGACGATTTTACGGAGCTGAGGAAGAAGAAGGCACTTTGTGAGGACCTCCACCCCATTGCCAATCTTTTTGGACAATATTGGATTGTAGAGTTCCAACGACTTCAATGCATTCATTGCCACAGGGAAGGAAGTGTTCTTGTTCTTCATTATCATATTCTTGCAAGTGGTACAGGAGCTGTCCACGCCCTCACATCTAAAGCGGAAAGACTCTAAACAACCTGAAAGTGTGTTTTACATCGATCAATTAACAAAAAATTAAAAGTAAGTACTGATTACTAATTACTAAATTATACTGATTACTAAATTAATATTAACCTGAAAGTACTACCAAATTGTTCAGAATTTTGACGTAGGATTGGGCTGACGCATAATGCTCAGTGGAACGGCTACCAGCGTGCGAATCTGCTGAAGAAGAGGAGAAGTCAATCTTGCAATCCAACCTCTTCATTTTCAAATTATTTGTAAAGCATGGGGAAATGTTGGCAGAGAGCGACACATCCAATAGATTCGGAGCTGAGTTCAACACACGCTGGACAAAGTTGTCGAGATTCTTGCAATGTTTATCTGTATCAATTCCAAAGGAACCGGTCACTTTAAGAGATGACAGAAGAGGTCGGACTGAGAATTCCTCTTCTGGATAGTGTTTGCTCTCCTCACCCGATTCCTCTCCCCCGTCAGTGTCACTTTCGTCGTCGTCGTCGTCCACCTCCTCATTTACCCACCTTTCCGGACTTCTATATGAGGAGAGACAATAAATAACAACTTGAATGTATTGCTGGTCAAAATTTAAAAAAATATAACAACAAACGTATGTAGATAAATTACATCTCGGGGAAACTATCGAAGAATGTGAGATCCAGGGATTTCAACTGAGGAAACGAATCCTGCTGGAGCAGTCTTGCAAAGAGGAGGAAACTGTTATGAGAATCGTCGAATGTCCCTCGTAATTCCTGCACGTTCGTGTCAAATGTAAGTTTGATGAGAGTCAGTGCTTGTCCCCCATACAAGTCGTCTTCATCCTTCATGACCATAGCTCTTCCAATTCTTGCGTCAACTGTAGGCATGAGCTTTAGCACTTCTGGGAGGATACTCAAATATTTTAAGACGGTCATCTGGAAGGTGAATCGTGGGTTTGGATGGCTCAGAACAGCCTCGTTCCAAATGGGATGAACTAATCGAAAGGTTCTAGGATTGTCTACGTAGTCGAGAATGAGACGGACGATCTATTTAAAAACAAAGGAAATGTCAACAACGGTTTTAGTGCCTCAAAAAAGCAATTGACTCACCTCTGGGATCTGCAGAGCCTTTGGAGTGTGACGGACGATCTATTCAAAAACAAAACAAATGTCAACAAAGATTTTAGTGCCTTAAAAAGGCAATTGACTTACCTCTTCTGGGATCTGCAGAGCCTTTGGAGTTGTAGTTTCAGACTGCCAGCTCCAGGTCTTGAAATTCCACGCCCCCGTGGGCCCCTTCCTCCTCCCCTTGTCCTTCTTTCCCTCGTCTTTGGCAGCAGGGACAAGTGATAACGACGACGAGGACGACGACGACGGCGACGAAGACGCACTTGGTGGAAGGACACCCTCACCCTCATTCTCCTCGACCTCCTTAGAACTAGAATCCATCTTCTTCCAACAGCGGTAATTAATTAAATAAGAAAAATCTAAACAATCAATAAAAAAAAGACTCAAAGACGGAAGACCGGTGGAGAGATTGGAAACATGTGAATGTAAAAGACCGCTTGAGTACTGGTGGTGGTGGGATCGACAGAAGGCAGGTGACTCATGTATTCTTCAAGGAAGAATACATACGTACTCTTTGACTCTCCCTCTCTCTTTTTCTCAAAGACAGACTCGTCATAACTTTTATTGTGTTTCGCCAGTTGCCCCATCCTTGCAAATATCCCCATCCTCATCGTCTTTCCCTAAAACAAGATAAGATGAAGAAGGAGATGGCATTGATGATGTAGGGGTGCTTTTCTTCATTGTCTATAAAATTCTGTCCGGGTCAAACATCAAGGGGTTGAGGAAAGTGAGAGGTATTATGTTTCCTCTCGAGTTTACCTGTAATGCCAAAGTCATTGCTTTTTCTGGTGGAGAAACATCTTTGCAAGTGCTGAGCAGTCGAAGTTTGGTAATTGGTAATTTAACAGTGTTACATTCATTTGGTCTGGTGGAAGCAATGAATGAATTCGCGACAAAGCGGCTTCACCACCACTTTATTGCATTCTGTAACAAACAAAACCAAAGCCCATTTCCGTCTTGTAAACAACGAAATGACGCATTCAGTCTCCAGCCATAGAAGTACCTTGCCAGTCGTTAGCACATATCGATGTTCTGTTGCACATTACATTATGCAATGCAATTAGACTGCGATGGAATTAGACCCTCTCACCAGAAAACTTTATTCCTCGTATCGTTATCACGATTTTTGTATCCAGATTCTTCTGAATGCCATTATTAATTATTGGCTGGCTCTCATTGAAAGACATTTGGCTTGATTATATCAGGAAAGCATATCGCCTGCAAATGGATTAACGTAAAGTACAAGAATGAACTCGACAATAAACAGTTGAAACTTGAGACGAGAGGAATTTTATAGTGTTGGACTGTCGAACATCATTTTATTTACACTAATATTCGTACATGTTAGTAAATTTTGCACTTCTTCTGTTTCACAGACCACAAAAAAATTAAAGTGAATATTTAAAGGTTCGTAAAGAAAAGCTCCGACACATGGGCATAGTAACCGTGAGTTCAAGGGGAGCAGATAGCTTTAGTTTTGTATTCATTATATTGTTCTTTGGTGTCAACCTACCAACTCGTCCATTTTCATAACAGGTAAATGTCATATTTTTAACTATTATTGATAGTTTTTGTTTTAATTTATTATACGACCAGTAGAACTTTAGGCCCCACATTAAAGCATCTTTTTACTTTTCCTTATCCAGGTGGATTACTTTGTTGCTGTGTTTACGAACAGAATGAGTGCAGACCGAGATTCCATGGAGGGAGGACGACAACAATGGAAGGACGTGGAGGGTGGCGACATTATCTTCATGCAGCCGTTATATTCCGCTGCCCCCATCATCTTAGCTTCGAATGGTAACGGATTGGAGTTCAGCTTTGAGACCCTGTTCCCTTGCCGAGAATGGATTGACATGGAGAATTATTCGGAGATTGCTGTTGCTACATCGTTTGAAATAGAGGTAGGTATGTTTATTTGTCCATTGAGTGAAACATCAAGTTCTAATTGAAAAGAGGAAATTGAAATTTGGTAGTTCATAAAGGCCCTTTTGAAAACCACAAGTGTCATTATTCTGTGTCTTGTGTTATTTCTAGTCCATCGACATCCTCAATTCCAACCACCACCAAATACATGAACAAAGCAAGGCTCGAAGGCGCAAGCAACAGCTTCAACCGCGAATGTACTCCGAGAATGACGAGAGCTCTTCAACTAGGAATAATGAAAATGCCAATTTGCGAGTACCCCTGTACCTTCAAGACCCCGACGATGCGGATCCTGTGCTACGGAAAAGAATTCTGAAAGCTCGGGAGTCTCATGCGTTTAGGGAACGCCGAAAGCGACAGATAATGGAAATGAAAGCCATGGTAGCAAAGCGTGCCAAGTTGCTAGAAATGTTGGGGGGAAATTATTATCGGCGCTATGGTAGTCAGGCATGCAAAAATTGTTTCATGGTGCGAAATTAATAAAATTTGCGTTTGGTTTCACAGGGCGTCACTTTTCAGGATGAAGTCTACACGAGCAAAATATCATAATATCTACACAGGGGGTTTGCAATTTTGAAGAATTTTTGCAATTACTCACAAATCACTAATGTTTAGATTTATACTTTCATCAATCTCTCATCGCCCCACCATTTCTGGAATTCTTTTATGAACTGAATTCTGAACTAGAAACCTTCAGGGAATAGTAGTTCAACTAAAGTATTTATTTAGGGTATATCTACAAATATGTGCAATTGTCTTCAGACTATATTCTCAAACGAAATCTTGGAGTGGGGCCTAGGCAAGCCAATTCCGGCTCAACTAATTCTGAACTTAGTTCGAGTTGTACACATTGTAATTAAGGTGGACGTTTGGATAACTCTTGTCTTTCACATTTATTATACAAAACTATGGAAAACTGACGTTTCACTTGTTGTTACAATAAGTTTACCACTTCAAGTTAGGATCTAATGTTTGGGAATGTTACTTGCGAATGTCAATATTTTTCACAATATCTCTTGTTCATCACATCACATCGTACATCGATCATCCTGTTTTTTTGTGCACAATAATACTTTTTCTTGTAGCTGTCATAAATGCATCAATTTTCACCTTGATCTTTGCTAAAAAAAAATGATGTCCGTTCACACCATTATTATGCCATGCAGGTAAATTGTTCCCCCTCTTTAAAAAAAATGTTATAAATCCTGATACACTGAGCTTATGAAAAAGATAGACTCCACAAAAAACATGTCCAACGTCCCCTACTAACTTTTTCGTTGAAAAGAAAAAACCAGATCTGACCGACTACCCGCACTTAGTCATAGCTTATTCAGTATTTCGTACTTCTGCTGGAGATTTAAGTTCTATACAAGTTCCCTCATGATTATGATTAACCAGCTAACATTTTTTCTCCTGTCCTGTGCTTGGGGAGTGAGTTATTTCTCAAGTAACCCCGAGGCAGCTTTTGGTGCAACGACGGTAATTACTGAAATTGTAACCAACTGCAGATACTAAAAGTACATTCGGCTTTAAACAATTATCTTCAGACTCAATGGACACCTTTCCAATGCAGAAGTGGTATTCTTGGACCAAATGACGACAGGTTGAAAGAAGTGGCTGCTTGTGGAACAGGCGACGTAGGTGAACTTCTCTACTTTTTTTAGGATCAAAGTATAACATTTTTGCGGATTTATGTTTGGCTCATCGACAGTGCGTATACTACTGCCAGGCGTCAGCTCTGGGACTGGTAAATTAATACCATTAAAGAATCAGTAATTCTGAGATCCAGAGAAGAATCAGTAACTTCTAACTTTTCTTGTTTAGCTTAATGGTGAAGGAGTACCAGAGATTGTATCACCACTCTGCTGGAGTACCAACAATAGAATTGTACGACGTTTGGACTACAAAAGTGATGCCTGAAAGACATCACAAATATGCCATCGACTTTTTCAGAGATTGCTGGGAGAAATACGGTTAGTCATTCCCATTTAGTTACAAACCTTCTTCATTCCACAACGTTTCTCCTTTTGATTAATTCCAGGGAAAAATATTGATAAGAAGGACGAAACCTGTCATTGTGCAAGGCTTTATGGTGACTGCACCTGGAAAGTTGTAGCAAATCTTGTAAGTGAATCTTTATCAAAGTCCCAATTTTTTGCTGGTTATCATCAGACTATCATTTCAAAATATTTCAGACATGCTGAGCTGAGCTTTGGCATCCTCTGCTCCGTACTATTATGTGGTTGGTGCGCATAAAGTTATATATCCGTTCCAGTAGAAATCACTTATAATACTGTTGTTGATTTACAATTTCCTTCACAATTAAAACTTGCTCAGTATGCCTAAATTAAATCAGAGGCAATTAAGTAGTCCTGTTGTTATACAATGCTACATATTTGTGATAATTAATTGATAGGGGCACAGTGAGACGATGTTCAGGGAATGTACTGGAAAATATGAGTGACCCTTGTTTTTATTTTACAATTAGATCTAAAACATTGAGATCTTTCATTTGTTTATATCTTCAATACTTAGCTTTTCTATGGGTCTTCAACTTACTACTAGCCTGGCTAAAACTGATTCCGCACTCATCGCAAAAGTTTCTTTTCTATTCAAATGCACGAACATTTTTGTAGGAAACGTTGCCTCCCATTGACTGAAGGCAGTTAATCGGTTTCTCAGCAAATGAACGGCTTGAAGATGCCTCTGGAAGATGATGAGATTGAGAAAAGTATTTGACATTGGAAACGTCGGTCTTAGAATGAATGGTGCGTCTATGCATGGTCAAGTTGGAAATGTCAACAGAATTGCCCGTCGTCGACTTTCTTTGTCATAATTGGCTTGTGCGTTATTTTCATAACATGGCATCGCCCTTGGCTTGTAACCCTAACAATCTCAATGTCATCAGCCAGTGGGCATGAATTAGCTGATCTGCATGCAATGACTAACTGAAATATGAACTGACATGATACTGACAATTGTGTGCTTACTTTTTTGACGCTGCCCAAAACATTCATATAGCGTGGGATACAATGACGGAAAAATTATTGCATGTTTTAAAAGATCTCTTCATAAACATGCAAATACGGGGTCTTAGCTATGAAACCATCCCTAAATTCTTGTACATACACCGACTTTCTGCAATTCAAGCAACTATTCGGTCTGCATAGAATTGGTTGTACTTACGTCGTGAGGGAGGCTACGGAAATATGAAGATCTTGCTAATTCTATTCTCGACACTTTTCCTGATCCATGGAATTGAGCCAGTCGACAGCCAGCTAAGCCAACAGTCATTTCAGTCAAGCAACATGTCATCCATGTGTTATTTCCATGGTACCTATCTTCTTGAGCAATTACATCATTCAACCATAAATAATAATTGTTTAATTTCGCCCCTTTACAGGTCTCCAGTTTCCAATTCGAAACATGACAATCGGGAGCAAGCAATATTACTTTTTTCTGACTGAGAAGCCAATTGATACCCAAGACCAAGTGGATGCTTTTCAGGCTGACTGCAAAGCAATTGGATTTTTCAGTGGAGGATGTCTCCGAAGTACCAAAGTCTGCGGATGTTACAATTACTGATTACTTTACTACTTTCTGCTTCAAACTTATGGGTTATATTATTCAACCTTGACATGATTCTAAAATCCAGGAAAGGACGCATTCGTATGTCACATTAATTAATTGCAGGGCAATAGGCTAAAAATGGTTATTTGGAGAAGTAAAAACGCTAAGAACAAAAATAGTCTCATGGAGAAGGATTTGATTTGTGGCTGAAGATATGGTGAAGTGATTTGTACTTGCACTTGCACCAGAAGAAAGACTCATTATTAGCATAATCATTTTGATTTCATTTGATACTTTTTCTTGTATGGCGATGTCATGCCCAACACTTAAAACATTCAACATCCACACTTACGTTACGATTGCGGGTGATGATGTAATTTGATACCTATAGCTTTTGAACAGTTCCCCTCGGTTCCTCTTCTCCTTTTAATGACTTTTCTTCATCGAAGACCCAAATACCGAAAATTATTTATGTAAAGAAAGTACACACAAACATATCCGTTGCGGTTACGCTAACGCATTTTTTGTCAAGACAAGAAGGAGTGGAGGGGAAAAGTTTTTTGGACGATAAAAATGATGAGTAAGGATGGGACAGAGTATGCAGTGTGTCCTATTTATTTATAATTCATGCTTTCTTTTTCTCAAGCAACCTGTTTTTATCCAGTGTCATTTGGTCATGTAAAAAAATGAGGTCTTCTTATCCACTGTTGAAAAATTAATTCGACAACAAAGTTGGTGCTTCTCAAATCGCATTAAATTGAGAGAATGGTGGGAACGACTCATTTACTTTTATGGCAGCCTTGGAAGGTACAAGGCCCTGTACACTTAAACAAGGGTGGTACTTTGTGTTTGTCTTTTTATTTTAGTCAAAGTCTCGCCATGCCCAAAAACACTGGTTGTTGATAATTGTATAATGTGACGATGATGATGATGATGATACGGGTGAAAAAATCAATGCATATGCAAGCATACTATTTTTATTTCACCCCTCGTTCAATTTGAATTCGGGAGAAAGTTTATGTCTTGAACATCACTTGACACTTGACTACCATGCTTACACGCTGAGACAATAAATGCTGGGTTCGAAAGCAGGACAGATTTACTTGCACGTTTGCTTCTTTGGGAGCATGTCTATGTGAGCTTTAGCATAAGAAGTGGAAGTTTGGGGCAAGCTGATAATCATGGTGGAAACAGGAGAAAGTAGCTATTCCCACTCTCTAAAACTTCCCTCCTTGATTACATTTAGCCCGAATTGGAATAGCAGGGCTTGTCACCACGATGACACTTGTTACAATTACGAAAATAGTCGTGATATTTTGCTGGCTTCTTCTTCTTGTGGGGAAAGTGCAATACTAGACTTTCGACTGAGTGGTGGTAGTGAGGAAGGGGATGGAGAATTGTTTCTGCAAAGTTTTAACACCGGCAATCCCAACCTCACACTTTTGGAAGATGGCTTAGGCTTAGATGACGGATCCTCTTGGGATGTTTGTCAAGGGATCAAAACGCAAGTCTCTGGCTACGACCTGTGGAATGAAATGAGAAGGGGGGATGGTGATGATGGTGACAACAAAAGTGAACAGAATGAAGTAAATAGGTTGGCGGACAAGAAACCCAGCCCGTTCAAGTGCATGTGGATTGACTGCACACAAACGTTTAAAGACAAAGTAAGTACCCAACTTTCCTTAATAAAAGTGT
>JAQIWU010002158.1:0-13187 GCA_034696445.1 Isotomiella minor
TGATTATATATGAATAATAAAATAATGGACGTTTTATCATTGTTCTTTGTATTTTATATATTTCAGGTAAGTACCTGTCAGTCAATCAGATCACCCCTATTGTAAACCCGTTGGCCTACTACGCGTACATGCAATGATTGAGTTTCTGTGGACTGCCCTGAAGAAGTCCGTTGGTATGTTTTCTTTTTTAGCTTCAAATGCGACGTAGTTTTATATTTGCCCTCGGCTTGGCTTGTTTTACTTTACATGCAACGTTTTAAGGGTTCCGTAAGAAAAGAAAGCAAGAAGAGAGATTATATTTTCTTTCCTCTTCCATCGACATGGGCATGAGACCTCATTCATTAATTCCAGTGAAAGCATTTTCTGGTAAAAGTTAATTCGTGTTTGTACAGGCTGAAATTTTGCAAAATTACATTTTAATTAGGGTACGCTCTACTTACCCTCTTCCCCTATACCTGCACTCATTCCAAGAAGTGGAATTATTATTATTTCTTACTTCTCTCGCGTTCATCATTATTCATGTTCCTTATCAGAGACATGCTACATGAAAACTTTCTCTGCTTTGATAAAGATATGAGACATGAGAATAATAAAGGTTTGGGACCTGGACTCATGAACGACCCATCGAGATCAAAGGGGAGGGGGGAAAGTAAAGTACAATAGGGCCCAAAAGGATCGCCAATTTCAATTTCATTCTTTTGTCTCAAATATTGCAAACAAAGCTTTTTGTCTCTCTTTAATCATGATATTACTGTGCTTTAGTGTAATTACATCAGCTTTTACAGGTACACAAACTAGAGATCCGAGAAAACTGTGCTCTAGGCTGTTTTCATTTGTTCTTTGATGTTGCAAAACAATAATCTGGGTTTTTGAAGGATGGACAAAGCTGCAAATGAAATCAAAGAAGGGGAATATGGTCGGTCCTCCGGACGGAGAATTATATTTGCCAAAAACAACGACTAGTTTTAATTTTACTTAATAGGATTCTTTCTCTCTTGTTTACTTTAGGCTTCCATTCAAACAAAAAGTTTGATTTCATTTATTTATTTTCGAGGAGAAAGTACTTTCTGTAAAACAAGGAAGATTGTTCTTTCTTGCTTAAGAAGTTAATGATTTTTTTTCTTCAGAAAATTGCGTTCTTCATTTCATTTTGTCTGTTGATTGTGTACTCTTTCTTTCTTTTTCATCTGCATGAGAAGTTCCTTTGTGTTAGAATTGAGAATGGAGGAACGAAGAAAGAAAATAAAATAATCGTGGGCGTGCAGCATAGTATCTTATGTAAAGTAGATAACGTTGGAACTTTTAAAAGAGAGTTGAAATAATGTAGCTTCGTTTTGGCGTTGTTAAATTATTGAAGCAACTCCCCTGTTTGCAATCCAAGTCACTCACTACTTCTTTCTTCTTCTTTTTTCTCTTCCTTCCTTCCTCCTCCATTTGTATTTTATTTATGTTTAACTTATCCACAGCTCACTTCACTTCACTGCTAAAAATAGCAGCACATTTCATTACATCAGGGAAGAATTGTAGTATTGACTTGGGCAAATGGCAGGTGAAACATGTATTAATGTGTTCTTGCGTTATTGAACATTCCTTGCACTAATGGCGTACTGCTTATTGTCAACAAGAAAACAAAGAAAAATCAATTAATGACATTCGTGGCATGCTTTTCGTAATTTTTTTATTTGGTTTCTCATCTCACGGCCAACTCCAAGCCTGAGGAAAGTGAAAGCATGGCATGCAACAAAAGCAAAAGTCGAAGAGTTTTGTGGAACCGATGTCGCCATCGGTGAGAAGGTGGGTAACTCGGTTTTCTCTCCAGTTTCCGTGAGAGAAAGCTATCTACGCATTTCCCAACCTCCGCAGCTCGGGGAAAGTAGTTGGGATGAATGGATGGAGGAGGGTGCTGGTGGTGGCATTGTGGATTTGGGGACACACGCCATGTAAAACTCCCTGAATTCTCCATTCCATGGCCTTTGTTCTTCCACTCTCGAGCTTGCTTGCTTGCACACACAAAATTCGAAAACGAAACTGAGATAAAATTTTAGCACTGTGAGATGGACTAGACGGATGGGTCACTTTCATTTGATGTTCGGCTTTGGATTCAAATGAATTTGAAGTGATGATTTGGTGATTTTTTGTTGTCTTTTTATACTTTTGGTGAATTAAAATCGTATCGCTTCCTATTTCTGAGCTTCCTCTTCCTTCCTGCCATTTTGAGTTTTAACTCTGTACCACCAATATCTTTTCTGGACAGTGACAAAGAGCCCCTCACTCTTCATCTGATCTTCATTGTGGAAAGAAGTAAATAAAATTAGTCCACCGAACAAAGAGGAAAAAATCAACTTTAAAAAGTTTAATTGTCCAAAAAAACTCACGAAAAAACTTCACGCGTACCACCCTTCTTTTCTTTCTTTTTCTTTAATTAATTTTCTTTGAGTTGCTTTTAACAAGTTACTAATATTTGGCTTTGATTTCTTTGTAACCCTCCCCCCTTTTAGTCGACGGGCTTAATTTTTTTAAAGTCCAAGAAATGGTCAACCATAAGCCTCCCCCATTCCTTGAACTGGAATTGAAAATGAATGAACAAGAGGAGGAAGAGTTCGAGTTCGAGTTCGAGTCTCCACCCACAACTCCATCGGGGTCAGAGACATTCTCCCTTTCGTCGGGGTGGTCCGAGCTTTCTTCCCTTTCATCGGGGTCCTCCCCTACAGCATGGGAGTTCCCGGATGACCTTTTATCGGAACTGGAACTGCTGGAAGTGGATGACGGCTTGGGGGAACTTCGTGACATCGCGTCGAGGTATTCCCCATCGCCTCCGCCGTTGCCCACCGTAGCGGAATTACTTGGATCAAACTTGAATGCAATTTGGTCCCCACTGCCCCGCGTAGTGGAATCGGACTCTGGATCAATCTTCAACACAATTTGGACCCCATTGCCCAATGAGAACCAGTCGCTCTTTGGATGTGGGATCTTCTGCTTCTGCGAATACTGCATCAGGAATCGCACCAGGAATGCCAGGGACTTGGAGCTCATCGCGTTCGAATTGAGAATGGAATGGCCGCCATTGGACTACGAGATCAGGGTTTGTTTTGCTTTTTTTAACTATTATTTGCGCCTTACATATTACTTTTTGCTTTATGAACTTCCTTTCTCCTTGGTGTATCGCCTTAAAAACTGTAGTCTTACTTTCTCTTTTTAAACTTTAACCAAGAAAAGAGGCCAACCGAACGATTGAGTTGTTGTCTGTCAAAAAGCGAAGTTGCGTAACATGAAATGATAAGTGAAAAGTTGTGTCGCAACTTTCTCTCTCCTCGCACCTGACGATTGTTCCATCCTCACCCGTCATTGTTGTCATTTATGTAACACATATAGTCTATATGGTTTGTTTAAAATTGGGTGGGGTGTTTGCGTGAGAGCGTATTAATGTTTTTAGTTTTGTGTGGTAAAGTCGGAGTGGGCTTTACAATATTTGTCTTGAGTTTATGATTCTTAGAGGACGTGGCTCACTTTATCCATTACCATCAGCCATTAAAGTTCGGGGTGGTGGTTTATTACTCCTTGCAAGCTTTCTCTTCTATGGGGAAAGTCTTAACTACATCTCTTCCTTACCTGCCCTGTCTTTTAGGTACCAACTAAAACCTGTGAGGGAAAGGCCGAAGCTGAACGTGCTTTGGGTTTAAGTCGGGTTTAATGTCAGAGGAATGTAAATGATGATTAATAGCATCGAGTGATACTTATCTCTTCCTCTCCTTCCTTTTTCTAAAACGCCCTTCTCTAGTTCTTCTTGTCGGTGTTTTACCTGTTCTGTCTAATCCCAAAGTATCGTGTTGTGTAGGGTATATATACTTATTTCTAATGTGGGCACGGAACGGAAGGAAGAAAAAGAAGTGATTTCTTTTTTCTAAAGCACTGGCTTGATTTTACCTTTACCAACCTCCTACTTTTCCAACTTTATGGTCTCTTGTTACTTTACTTTATTCCTTCCTTTCTCAAAAAGAATTGATGGATCGATAAAATAAAGTAAAACTTAACTCGGTTAAGAAGAGAAAGCAGCAACAGCCCTGTGGTGAGGCAAGATTTGAGATTAGAGAAGACGAGGAGGAGGAGGAGGAGGCGCAGCAAGTGGGAATTGAAATTGGTGACATTATTACCTTGCTTATACCTCAGTCACTCACGCATCACAGAGAGAGTATTAGTTTTGATAAGCACAGCAGATTCGCGAACAGATTACTAAATACTTGATCCATTTCTTTCCTTCAGATCGATGCTATACTAGGAAGCGTGTCATGCAGCTTTCTCCTGTTACACTTTGTCTTCGTCGAGAATTTAAAAGGCTTCATTTCATTAGTTCCTTCGTTTTCTCTCAGCTCAAGGCTCCATACTTTTAAGTGGGTACTTAACTGTTTTCTTTCCTCTCGACTTGGGAAAGGCAACAACGAACGTATTGGTTAGATCTTGATGGAACAACCGCGCCTAAAGAAAAATGTGCCTTAGTTTACTTTCCTTCACATCTTCATTCATTTGTTTCACAGAGCGTGTGTTTGATTAGTATGCATGCACGCAACTGATGTAAAAGTAAGAGAGGGACAAGGCGTTTAAACTAACCCGTTCTCTTCATCCCGAGGGAGTAAGATAATTAAGTAAGGTTCACTTGTTTTCTTGTGGTAGTTAACCACCAACCAACGAACGAAGGAGAAAGTCTTTTAGAAGCAGCGTGGTAAAAAGGTGAGAGGTACACGAGCAAAGGAAGAGTCGGTCCTATTTTCCAATTAGCTTCTCTTCTGTGCCCTGTCAATTCACTGACGAAGAACTTTCTCCTGTCAAACCGTATTAGAAAAGCAAGGGGGAAAATAAAATGTGTAAGTGGACCTGGAATAGGAGAGGTGGCCATTTGAGAGAACGTTGAGTGGGTCTTTTTTTCTTCTCTTTAGATTGCTGGGTTGGTCGGTGATTAAGGAAGAAAGGAGAAGGGAAGTCTAGAAAGAAAAGAGCGGAAGAACAGAGAGTTGTTGAGCTACATTTCATTCTTCATTCTTTCAGTTGGGGAGAAAGCATCCACTTCCACTTTCACCTTTCATTTGTGGAAGAAGGGAAGGATGGGACTTGGACTTTGTCCAGCCAAAAGAGAGTTTTTTAGTTTTGCTTTATTACTTCCCTTTTTTCTCCTCCTCATTCCTTTCAATTGCTACTGCCTTGTTCTATTCATCAACTGCATATATATCTCTCTCGGTACGAACAAAAGGTACGCTTTATTTCCTGTGTCCCCTGCCTCTGAAAGGTAGACACCGACGTCTGCACAAAAGGCAGTAAGTATAATAGTTGTAGAAATGTGAAGAGGGAGGCTAATGGAATGAGATGAAATAAGTGTTTAGTTTTTTTAGTATATTTTCGTGTGTTAAGGCAGTTTAGTTGAGTTAGAGCCTGCGACTTTTTTTCAGCGTTTTCTTTCAAACGAGTGAAAGTAGTGAGACTAAAGACGTAGTGTCACGCATGGATTGGATTTCATGTCAAGGATTTGTACGTAGAATCAAGTTATCATTAAAAATGTGATTGACAAGTGAATGTGAATTTATACGGGCCGTTCTCTTTTTTGCAATTGGTATAATTGGATATTATTTCAACATGCGAGATGTATTTTTACTTGCAGAGCTGTATGTGAGCAAATTGTTGATGAATGGAGAAAAGAGAAATCTTAATAGAATCATTGAAAGAGGTAGTACAGTGAGTGATGATGAGAGAAAGAAGAAAGAAAGAAAGAAAGAAAACAGGAGAAGGACGTAATTTGATTGTAGGACACGAATCAACACTCATTTCCAAACAAGTTTTGTTGTGTTAGTAGACAAAAGGAAGGAGATTAGGTAATAACAATACTCAATCTAACTAACTGCCTGCTAGGTCTTAGCTTGTCTCTACACTTTTCTTCTTGGCTGTCTTCGTCTTCTTCTCTTCTCGCAGGGGGGAGAAGAGAAAGTGGGAGATGAGTGAAAGTTGTTGTTGTTGTAAGTAAGTGCTTCCAATTGGTGGAAATGGATGGATGGATGAGGTGAAAAAAGAGATGATTCCACCTCGTTTCTTGAGACAGGTATGTGAAGATGTGGTGGTAAGATATGTTCTGTTTTCTCTGCTGAAGGTTGACAAAAAATTGAGTGTTTGTGTTTGGTTTTGTTGGGGAATCCAAATCCTAAAAGACAAGACGAAGGCTTAGTTTGCTGATGGATTGGAAGCTTTATGGGGACGCCATGACATGGCGTTTTACTTTGCTTTGGTGAGAATAAACCTTCGGCATGAAATCAGAACGTGGAAGTACGCCGGGCGTGAAATCGCGTTAGGTTAACTTGTTCTTTGATAGTTGTCTTGAGTGAAAGTGGAACAGTAGTAGTCTTTACGACTCCAGACATTCTTGTGCTAGAATAACATTTGTGTTTATTTATTTTCCCCAATCGAATTTTAAATCAAACAATTCCACAAGGCTTCCTTTCTTGATTGTTTGACCCAAAATAAATTTGGTCCATTTATCTGTTTGATGCATAATAATGTCTCATTTGAGGGTCAGTCAGACATGCATTTCTTTTTTTGTTCTTTTGTTTATTGGTTTTCAAATCCATTTACTTTAAATGCCGACGAGTTGAGTTGGTTGATGGGATTGGAAAAGAGGAGGGAGAAAATAGCTTTTCTCTTTTAATTTAAATTGAAAGTGGTTGGTTGATTTAACTCGAGAGGATAAAGAACCGATTGAAAGCTCCTCGTTTACATGTAAATGGTATTTAAGTAAAGTGTTTGAAAGCTTATTATTCGATTTCATTCCCATTCCTCCATGCATTCCTTCCAGATTGGATTTGCATTATTGCGTGGAAAAAGTGTAGCTATACAATCTCCAATCCTTATCCTTTGGCGCATTCGTTTCGTTCATTCGTGCGGTGATTGAATGAATTCAGGATTGGGATAGATAGTCTCTTTTATGCAGTAACTATAAAGTGAGTGAATGAATGAATGAATGGTGGAAATGTTCATTTGGATGGAGAGCGAGAGAGATTTCAAGATTTGGAATATTCCCAAGAAACTTTTTGCTTTAACTTTACTTTTCTACTTTTCCACTTTGTGTAGGTTAGGTTTAGTCCAAAATGTGTCTGGTTTTGCTTTTAGCAAAAAAAGGCTGCAGGGAGAAATGGGCTTTTCTTCTTCAGATAATAGCAATAGTGTATTATTCGAGTGTGTGTGTCTCTAGAATCGGATCTGTTCTGGAATCACATTTAATCACCGGAAGGAAACGAACGGTGTTTTATTTTATTCTATGTGTATTTTTTTAACATTTACATTACTGCCGGAACAATAATTCTTTTAAAAAACCCCAGACGGTTTGGGCATTCAATATTTATTTTTATCATGGATGATTAATTACTTTCACCGCAATGGCAAATGCATATCTGGGATGAGGAGAGATTAGAGATGACTGACTTTATGATGATGATGTGTGTAGTTAGTTATATAATAATGCGGCACTTTAACTGAAATGAGTAATTGCCAGCAAATGTTTACATATTACCTAAATACGTACAACAACATCCTTCTTCCTCTTTTCTTTCTGCAACATATTTAACATCTCGGCAATTTTCCAAAAGTTTGTTTGTGTTAAAAGAAGACGAAACAATATGCAAAGCAAAGTCTATAGGTTTTTGAGAACTGACAAGAAGAGAGATATGATGCTGTCTATCTAAATATGATGCTTTTACATTGTTTTGGATTCCTTGATTTTTAAAGTATCGATCTGGGGGCTGGGCGCAGGAAGGCGGAATAAATGAAGTGAAAGTAAATGCTGAGGTTGAGGTTCACCTAATTCAATTCCATTGTGAAACAATAGTTTGATGTTGTTGCTTTGCTTTCTCTATGTTTGGGTTGTTGTGTCTGGGGAAAAGTTGATTGAATCTGCGTTATTCAAGTTTAAGTATGCGGGATCAGGAGGAGAAAGAGGAGACGGAAACGGAATTTTGAACTTTAAATTGGATTTAGTTTGTGTTTGTTGTTGTGCTTCAGAAGTAATTGGATTAATTATTCTGTGAGGATCCTACACGTTGCTCCTTTGACATCCTCATCATCATCATAGAGCTTCAACTTACTTTCCCCAAGTGAAGCCACGATTTTTTGGTTTGGTTTGTTTTTGTTGGAACAAATCTATTTTGTATGTGACTTTTGTTGCGGACCTTTATTTAAAGAAATATGGCCTGTCCTATTTTTTTACATTTTATCTCTTGTCTTCCGTCGTGTCAAGTAGACGCCGTAAGATTTATACATCCAAACCACTTCTGCTCTACACGCATGAATTGTGATTGTGACATATAGGTACACCTTCTCCTCATTACTCATCCTCGTTGTCTTCCCCACACAGTAAAGAGAGGGCTCTTTGCTTTTAATTAAGTCGGATTATTGCGTTTATGATTCTCTAAGAAAGTTAGATGTTGCTTCTTGTCGCCTTCATTGAAAGGACTTCATTCAGCCAAGGACTTTCTCCTGCTGTAGTTGTTTGGTCAGTGAAGAAGAGACAAAGATGTCATTAACATAGCGTAATTGAACCTATTCATGGAATGTTGGATCGTCGGTGGAATATGAATAAAGTTTGCCTCTTTGAAGTGAAGTACATAGATTGTAAATCCTGATGTGCGGCATGGGACTTTTACACAGTAGTCAGTGTATCCATCTATTTAGTTGGGCTGTGTGTCAATATTTGAGTTGGAGCAGGTTAGAGTTGAATGAATGCGGGATGGGAGGAGGATGAGCAGCAGGATAGAATTTAAATTAGACAACGTTTTGAACATTCATTATTAAAACCATTGCAATGTGGATGTGCGCTTTTGAAATAGACGAGGATGCGTCTCTTTTTCATCGGTCGAATTTGACCTGACCTCTTTCAAAAGCGTGATTTAGTCCAGGGCGCACGGTTATCTTCAAAAGTTATGGGGCTGGAGAAGGACATCAATATTTGAATAATACATGACATACCGTTGAGAAGGTTGATGAGCAGAAAGGGTGGAGGAGATGATAATATGCAGATTAGAGTAGATTAATTAATACAGTTTGTGAGCCTTCTTAACTACTAGTCTGGGCACCAGTCAAGAGTTGAGTTAAGAAGATGAGTTCAATCAAAGAATGAGTGCCATGAATATAAAGTGACATGAAATTATTCAAATATTACCTACCCACCATCCACCTACATTGATTCGCATACCTCTGAACGACCTTTCCTTCTGGTGTCATTTCCAGTAAATGTCACTCGGTGAAAGCAAGCTACTAAAAATTGTTAGATTTCTGCTAAGCTGTGGGGTTTTTAAAGTCTCACTGAAGAAGTTTGCAAAAGTTAGAAGAAAGCAGTTTTTTGAAGAAAGAGTTTCAAGTAGTATTGAATTGGAGAATTGGACATCCTGCCGGCAATGCGCAGTTGTGTTGAGAGTCTGGTAAACTCGACTTCTTCATGAGACATTTCGCTACATGCACAGCACGGGTTTCTAAGTTGGAGAGAAGAGAGATGATGGGGAGAGAAACCTTGTGTGTTTGGTTTTAGTTGAGTTTTGAACCGAAGGAAGTAAAGTAGTGCTGCTCTGGTTGGTGATGTCTTCTAGACTCTCTTGAGGAACACTATACTCTTTTTTCTATCTCCGCATCATCTTGTCTTTTAGCTAAACAAATAAATAAATACCCAACAGTCAATCATTCACTTCTTAATAACAAGACGTAGAAAGAAAGAAGAGAGAAAGCTAGATTCATCCGGGTGCTAAACTCTCTGGAACCAAAAAGGTTGATCCTAAAAAAGAAGGCTTTAATTTCGTCTACTCGTGCTTTTTCTGTATTAATAATTCCTCTTCTCAACGTCGCGAGAAGCTTTATGACTCTTGAACTTTCCTTCTTGTGTTCTAAGAAAGTTAAAGTTTCCCTTCTTTAAAACCCCATAACTTTTTTGAAGAAAGGAAAGTAAAAAAAAAGTTTCCTCGCAAGAGACCGTGTGGAGGCGTTGTGTGTGTGTGTAGTTTTTTAGTCGTTTAGTAAGGCTTAACAAGCAAAGGACGAAGAAGAAGAAAACTGTACAATCATAAGTTAAAAGGACAACCACATTCCGTTACTTCTTTCTACTTAGCTCTCTGGAATTGTTGTTCGTGCAGCAAGAAGAGGATGGGCAGATAAGACAGACGAGGAAGAAGAAGATGTATTGAAGAGTCCCATTTAATTTTACTCTCTCTCCATACACTAAAACTTAAATGAGACTTGGCAGACGAGGCTTTTGTACTTTATAACCATTTTCTCTTTGTGTCCCTTCTTTATTATTTTTACTCAAGAGTGCGAGTAAAAAGAGAAAATAACGCGTAGGTATAGGTGGTAGATTAAGGGTGAAAGTTGGAAGGAAACTAAGTAGCCTAAAAGCATTTAACATTTGTGGCAGGTGGTGGTGGTGCTATATACTTCAAGTCGAGTGTTGCCATTATTATTACAGCGATTCAGAACAATTATTGTGCGAGAGAAAAAGGGAAAAGTTTTCAAAGTTTACCAAGTCAAGTAGTGTAGGCAGGCTCACTTTGATTACCTTATCAAAGGAACAAAGTATAAAGTTTCCGAGTCTCTGGATGGAATATTGAGTTTGTGATTCATCCGCCATAATAACTGCATTATTACCATATCGTGGCTTGCTATGTAAAAGTTGAGGGATGCTCAACTTACTACCTTCTTTCGAACCTTGCCTTCACTACTTCCCAGTTTTAATCTAATATGGTCAGACATAATTTAATTATGTCATTTACAAAGAGAAAGCTGAGTAAAGTAAAAGCATTCCTTGTAAAGTAGCAAGCAAGCAAAGAGTGAAAGTTAAAACACTCCTCGATCCTAGGGAAAGTCTTGAGGAATAATGAATGAATAATCAAGCGGAGCGTGTTATTTTGTGTGTTCTTTCTATGTACAGCAAAGAGAGAGAGACTGATTGATGAGTGAGTGGTTTTTGGTGGTGGGAGAAAGTTGAGATGTTGACGGACTGACTACTATCGAGACTACAAAGTGAGGGAACCTATCAATAATTTACCTAAGGAAGAGGAAAGAAAGACTTTACTTTGTGTGTGCCGTGAAAGTTTAGTGTGTATATTCCAACCTAAATGTGTGCAGACGTTGCAAATTCAATTGCCAAACTGTGGGGTCCAGGTGCTTTTCTTTTCCCAGCCTCTCAGGGGGTGCAGGGACTCTACTATCCCACTGTAAGTCGATTTAATCATTTCATTCCCTGTCTCTGTCATACACTTATTCATTGTTCAGAAGGGTATTATTAAATAAATTAACACTCTTGTTCATCTCTGACCCACTTCTTCAACTCCAAGAGTCAAAAGGGAAAAGTGTGCGGTGGAATGAAATAATGCCAAAGTTGAATAACAATGTCAATAGTTATTGGATTGGGTCGAGTGAAGGAATTTGTGGAAAGGAAGCAGGTGAGAGTAGTGGAGAGAAAGTTTTTGGGTGAAAGCCTAGAGTGTGGATTGTGGATGACATATGGCCAGGCAAGTGAAGTGGAAGTGGAAAGAAGGGATTGGAGTTGCGGTTTGGCGAGGATAAGAGGCATTATTATACCCATTCCTCCATACCTTTCATTTTGTTTGTCCTAAAGGTATCTATATCGTATCCCTTGTTTGCTTTTGGTTTTCATTACACACAAGACAGAAGACAATGTAAAATGAATTGGATGGGATATAGGCAGAGAAAGTATAATAAGTCTTGTTCCCTCTGTTCCCTCCCTCATTATCCTTTCGAGAGAGGAGAAGAATAAGCATATTTGATTGCTTACTCCAACACAAAATACGATTCCTATCCCATGCTTTGCTTTCTCTCTTCTTTGTGTACCGTACATGTGGAGAAAGTGGAATTTGCGTTGAGAATTTTGTGGCTTTTGAAGTTGAGTGAGATTGACACCGGAGAAACCACATCCATATACTTGGTTTGCTTGAACACTGATGTATCACATCTCCACACAACCAAATGACTATTATCATCATGGTCCTTCTTAATTTGCAACAGTAGCCACCAATGTAGCATTGGTTTAGTTTAGCTGTGTAATTAATACCCCTTTGTTTCTCCCTTTACTTACTCTATCCCAGATTGTAATTAATAGTCCGTTCTTCAAGTGAAACGAGACTCATTTATTTCATTGTTTTCCGCCCTTATTTACTTTCTTTTTGATACGGATCCTCTTCATCTAACGGGTTTCCTTTATCGTGTTGAATTGAATGTATGGTGTGTCTCTATAATTTTCTCCTGATTTGTTAACAAGGGCAGATGGATTATTTGCAGACTTTAACTAACTATCTTTTAACAGCTTCACTTCTCTTTCCCATCATACTTAGTTAGTTAGTCTCCTCAAAACCTCCCCATCTGGCTTTGATAAGCTGTTGTGAAGTCAAGTGCATAGTCGGTTGTTATCTAGTCTAGGTGATGTAAACACATAACAGCATTCCCTAGCCCAACTTGACCTGCTAACATTAATTTGTCTCGATTGTGTCATTCATCTTTTTACAAACCAGATACATACGCTATTTCACGGTACAGAAATCTACTCATATTTTGTGCAACAGGCGAAATGTAAATGATAGGCATTGCTAAATGAAGAGGTTGAAATCTATAATTAACTTGACTTGTTGCTCTTGTATGTAACAGTATGTACAAAGTCAATTTATTGACCAATTGAAGTCAATATATAAATAAATGATCTTGATTGACTGGTATTTGTCCCTTTGTAGAAGTAGCGTTGCATACAGCTCACTACGCTTTGGATTGCATAACCATAAATTGGTTGTGTTGCAGCATGCAATATATCAATCAACTTCTTACAAAGCAAACAAGTATGTACTTGTATGGAAACAAAGTTAACCTTGTCTGTTGCAAAAAGTGATGCCCATGAATGTAGTTTTCTTCTGTATGACCTGTGGTAATGGTGTGCGTCGGCAGCCAAGAATCGTAAAACAATGATCGATGAAGCTTCTTTTTATCAATGACTAGATGCTATTAATGCAAATTTGCATGCAATCAAGCAATTTGCAGATTTGCAACCAACACATTTGGATTTGGACCCATAAAAAATGGCGTCTATTTCATTTTTATAGTTTCTCTGACAACTGATCGTTGCAGTCTGGAAGAAGCGAGTCTTTGCAAACCGAGAAATGACGATGACT
>JAQIWU010002159.1:0-13181 GCA_034696445.1 Isotomiella minor
CACAATCCCAATCCTTGGTCCGGAACAATAATGACTGGATTGGGAACAAATTACATCACACGAGCAGCCACATCCTCCCTTCAATTCAACGCCCCTCCACTTCTTTTTGGTTAGTAATTCAATTGTAATTTGATAAGTCAAAAAAGTGTGACTCGAAAAAGTCAAAAGAATGTAGGAAACTACGAAGCTTGTAAACAAACAGATGACGAAGTTCAAGTGATGAGCTCATCTTCTCTTCTCTCTTTTCCCTTCCGAGTGCGGGAGGGCATTCTCTCGACCTCAATTCAAATTACGGGAGTGGGACTGGAAAAGTTATTAAATTATCAAAATTCCTAATTTTTAAAAATATCGTCACTTTACCAAACAAGTCATACCTTCAGAAATGAAAGCTCATTAGAATAGAGCCGTTGTAAATCCAAATCAATCACAGAAACACCTATCGGACCTGTCAGAAGAAATGACATTTTGAAAGGTAAGAATCATTTTTTCTGTAACGCTTTATTTGTCCATTAAAGTCACTAATTAGTCCCTCATTGCTTAATTTTTAGGACAATCGGTCCATCTCTATCATCATCAAAAAGACGAGACAAGGATGCAATTGGTGAGAAGAGTGGAACGATAAGGATGATGATGATAACCAATCCATGCTGATCTTTAACTGACGCAACGATGATGACGAGGACAGCAGCGTTTAGTATTACCGACATTCGTAGTTTACTTATCGACTAAAGGATTGTGGTTCTGGCTGACTGAGAAAGAAGATGCCCAAGATTCAACTGATAAGCGTGACCGCATTCCTGTCCTATTGCATAATAGTGGGAACCCTCATTTTCTCAAGAGGATTTTTACTCAATCGACAAGTCATTCACGAGGTAGCTGGACCATGTCAAAATAGGAATGTTCATATCAAAGGAAATAATGACGACAACAACAAGGACAACAATGGGTCAACAAGACCTTCTTCGACTCCTCCAAAGGACTTACTATCTATGGCCAATTGGTGCAACCCGTTGCCACCCTTCAATAAAGTCATACTGCTTCTCGTGGACGCCCTTCGACACGACTTCGTTGACCGGATGGACTTTCTTTCATCGGTGACGACGAGACGGAATAGAGGAAATGTTTCCGGTTCTGGATCCTCATCAACATCAACTTGTAGTTATAAATTCATTGCTGACCCACCAACAACAACAATGCAACGGCTGAAGGCGTTGATGACTGGCACGATGCCCACTTTTATCGATGCTAGTGCGAATTTCAACAGGTATGAAGTCAATGCAGTCTTTCTTATCAAAGTTTGATTTAATATTTCTCATTTTAGCTATGAGATAGAGGAGGACAGTTTGATTTACCAATTTCATTCCGCTGGGAAGAAAATTGCCTTTCTCGGGGATGACACCTGGCTCAGTTTATTTCCTGAAAAGTATTTCAAGTCGCCATTCGTGGAAGCTCACCCATCCTTCAATGCTTGGGACTTGGACACTGTTGACAGAGCTGTGAATAAAACAATTCACACAATCTTTCCTAGTGGCGACTTTTCCAAGTCGAACGATCAGTGGGACGTGCTTATAGCCCATTTGTTAGGAGTTGATCATTGTGGGCATAGGTAAGCCTCCATATCCATTCACTTGGCCACATCATAATTGGCACTAGCTTTAATAATGGTTCTTTTTATACAGGTATGGTCCAAATCACCCAGAAATGACACGAAAATTGAATGAAACCGACGCGCTTATCAAACACGTATTTAATGCTATGAATTCAAATACACTTCTGGTTGTGTTTGGTGATCACGGAATGACAAGTACGGGCGACCATGGGGGCGACTCAAAAGACGAAGTGGAATCTGCTGTGATATTTTTGGCAAAGCAATTTTCGAAGTACAATACTCCTTTTCAGTGTGGAGAACCTATGTCATCCCACATTTCCCAAATCGACATGGTGCCCACACTAGCCCCACTTCTTGGAATTCCCATTCCATATTCTAACATAGGACAAATGATTCCATCTTTCCTTCCCACTAAAGTTCAAGCGGATGCAATAGCAGCTAATGCAGCTCAGGTGAAGAAGTATGTAGAACACTTCCCTAGTATTTATTTATACAAAACGACCAGTTTTGAAGAAGACGGACAAGAGGAAGAGCTAACACTTCCACAGCAATACGAAAAAATTGAAGAGGCCTTTTACGCTTACCAGTCATCCCCTTCTGTTGCCAACCGTGAGAGGTTTCAGAAGCTTTCGGGGAGGTTTTTAAGCCAGATAAAAGAAGCAGCCGTATTCACTTGGACGCAATTCAACGTCCCAATGATATACACCGGAGTAACAGTAACATTGCTATCCGTGACGTCCGCTTTCATCTATCTGTCAACAGTAACAAGAAGAAACTCGGTCTCGGTATATTCAGTTTTTATGTGGTTGTGGCCGTCGTTGGCACACTGGTCAGTTCTGTGTAGTTTCGCGTATCATTCCATTTCCTCGACGGGGTTGTTGGGAATTGTCGTTTCCACATTGTCCGGTGTTATCGTATTTTTAATTATTTTTGTATATAAATGGGTAGGTCGTGTTAAGAGGATAATTTTTTACCGTAATTGGAGCCTTTGTGTTCAAAGCGTGTCAACCCTCTGTTCATTTCTGGTCTATATCTTCACGTGCCTTGCAGTATTCTCGAACAGTTTTATCATAAATGAAGGACTGGTGCTCGGATTTACATTAAGTTTCGTGACTTTATTGCAAGTAGTCTGTACGAAATGGCAAGAAAGATGCACTCCAAATCAAAATCCAACACCAGCACCAACGTCAAGCTCTTCATCATCATCATCAGACAATCCTTTTCAGATAACTCAAGTCAAGAAGTTGTTAAAATGTTCATGGGGCTGCTACTTCGTTTTACTGGCGTTGGTGAGAATGTCAGCAATATTTTTTAGATGTCGAGAGGAGCAGACTACTTGCACTGAGGTTAAAAAAAATTAAACCAATGCACAGAACAATGACTTAAAATGACTTGTTTGATTACTTACAGGAGTTTCTTCTACACAAGCAATTGTCTTCCCTACCCGACGATTGGCTCGTTCATAAATGCCTAAGATATGGCGTCTCCCTACTCGTGTTGGCAATATTTGTGGTCAGTCTGAGGTATTGGTTGATATACAGAAGTTGTACCTTCAGCAGAAAACCAAGAGCAATGATTAGTCGTTTCGTACCTTCGGTCTTGGTGGTGCTGTTAGGAGTATTCTGGGCCTTACAGGTATTTCTAACAATTGTTATTCTTGCAACTTATTTATGTAATCTAAAGTATGACTAAATTGTGTTTAGGGGTTGCCTTACATCAGTGCCAACGCTTCAAAGATTCCACTACTCATGAACTATCTTCCATTGTTGTACCAGGGACTGACTATTTCGGCAATACTACTCGTAATTGTGAAACCTATTTGTTGCGTTGGGCGGATGGAGCAATTGCCCTTTCAAAATCCGAAGACAGCCTTGGGAACTTTACCATCCTTTACTAATACACCAAATACAACACCAAGTGGCCAATCTACTCAGAAGAATGGAATTATCAACCACAAGCAACCAAATGGACACACTTCTCCACCTTCACGCGGAAAGTTACCACCTTCGAAATCCTTGAATGGAGTCTTGCCTTCTAAAAATTTAGTGAACGAACGCTCGTACAATTCATCAACAACATTACCTTATTATATGATACGCAACATTCTTTGTCCTTGTTCCAGTGAAGATACTTACTCCTCCACCATACTAACATTGTCTGTCTTAGTAACTTTACTCTTGGTGCAAGTGACAAGTACAGGGGTTGCACCCGCATTAGTTATGGAAGCCTACGTTTTGGTTTGCCTTGTTGGGATTTTCCGAAAGTCGTGGAAGTCAGGGGCTGGTAAGTTTTCAGTGACATACTGTTAGCGCAATTGAATTAAATGAGGAATACATTGTTGAAATAGGTACGTGGATGGCCGCAATCTCATGGACATTGACCTCTCAATATTTCTTCTATGCCACTGGACACCAGCCCATATTCTCAGCCATTCCATGGGATTCGGCTTTTATTGGAGGGGCAGATAACAGCTTGACCTCCACATCCAGCGCATGGATAGCGTGGGCGCGAGCGGGACTGGCCGTGGTCGGAAACCTACACGTTTCTCAAATCCTTTCCTCCTTCGCCCTACCCCTTTTGGTGTATTGGAGAGCGGATCCTGACCATGTCGAAAGCCTCATGGGTCCTTCTGAAGGGCAGCGAACATTCCTTCTGTATGGGAAAGTGATGGCTTTGCACGGATTAAAGGTATGTCTACACTTACCAACCAAACCTAAGGATCATGTTTGTAATTTAGCTTTCTTATCGCAGTTATTGATGTGCATGTGTTGCGCGGGTTGGCATCGCCGTCATCTAATGGTGTGGAAGATCTTTGCCCCAAAGTTCATCTTCGAAGCCGTGTCGTTCATCGTGACATCATCCACCTCACTGATTGTGATGGTCATCGTGTCTCGAATCCACTACTGCCACCAACGCTGCGCCATGAATAACGTCAAACAAAGCTAATTTTGAAGATGCTATGCTAAATACAACTTCTTGCTCCTTCCTGAAGACCTATGTTGTGAAACTTTCTTCCTCTATCTCTCTTTCCCCAGTGGAACGGCTTGTAGAAAACTAACCTAGTCAACAATGTGTGTCTATAATTCTGTTGTTATTTTTCCTACTACAATGTCTACAAAGTATTGTCTTTGTTTACTCGAGAAGAAGATGAATGAATAATAATAAATGTGCCAATCCACCTTGGTCTCACATCCCAATGCAATACATGGTTTTTGGTCAAACAAATTTTATTGCTTTTCGAGTATAAATCCTACAAAGCACGTACGTGTCTATTGACTAACCTTATCACGGGGGTACATAAAAGTCTAACTTAGATAACGACTGTTATTGACTAAAAGCATCCTGGATAAGGGTCCATTCTATTCTTCCTCATGATGAACTGAATCTTCCTATTCATATCCTCTTGATAGATGGCTAGACACTTTTCATAGTTGAGCCTCCTCCTCTCCTGGGTTGCCTTTTCATGGTATTTACACCGTCTGAACTGTTCCAAGTGACCCTCTCGACCCATGATGCGGTTCAGGAGGCGCATGGCCTCGTCCACATTGTCATTCTTGACCAACACCGTTCGCACGAAGAACCTCAAGTGCGAGTGACATCCCATCCCCTACAAACAAACAAAAACACATTAAATTGACATTCAATCCCACTTCCGTTAATTAAATACTTTACCCCCTGCTAATTAATTTTGCACTGCTTTCTTCTTCACACTCCTTTTTGTCCACTTTCAACTTTTGTACTTTTTTCATTGAGCGCGATAAAACTCCCATAAAAAAACACAGGATCAGCAGCAGCAGCCAGAGCAAAAGGAAGTGGTCTTCAAAAGTATTTTTTGAAGACTTCATTTTGTTTTAATTTTATGTTTCTTAAAATACTTTTATAATTTATTTGTTGACCTTTTACGATTAGTCAATTTCGTCACAAAAGTGCCTTATCTTCCGTCATCCAGACTTGGCTTTTTGTAGAATCCTGGAACACATTCCTTTATTACGACTACGACAGGTCAAGACAATCACAGTGTGGATCTAAAACAGGTAAGCCTAACGAAGCTTATCGACCTTTCTTGTCGAGCTTATCGACAGATTGATTAATAGTAATTTCAATCATAGGGGAATGGTCAATGTGACGTGACGTGAGCCTTGAAACGAAGGTCAAAAAACGGATGGATGTCTACTGGAATGGATTGAGACTTGAAGACTTCACCTTCCGACATCGACGTCCTTGGTTAAATGTGGATGGCCTACTTGGGTAAGTTTCGAGACGATAAGCCCTTCTTTGAAGGAAGGACGACATTTTGGAAAATTCTGGAATGATGATAAAGGCCGAATTTGACTTCCCAAACAATGTCATTGTGAGCCAAGGAACTGAAGGATACAGGGGCATTTGCCTGTTTGCATTTTGAGATTGACTAGAGCCTTCAAATGGTTCGTCAAGCTCAATACGAACGAGCATTTGCCTTTTGTCCTTCGATCCCTTGAGCTCCAGCATTGGAAGGATGATTTATACGAGAAAGCTTTGATCTTATCTGACAACACAATCAAACTATACATTTTATTCGCCCTTCATTCGAGGTACTTAGCCATGTGTGTAAATAGACGCCTTTTTCTTGATTGACAGGTCACACGCAAGGCCACTCGGGACGCGACAACAATCAAATAAGCAAACCGAACAAACGAGTGAAATTTGACAATGATTAAAAGAATGGGGTCGTTTAGAAGTTATGTGGGTCTGGAGGAGTATGAGATGAAGGTAACAACATTGCCCTTTCAGTTGTTGATGTCAATACATCCATTCATGCTATGCAGGCACCAAGGACTCCAGATGCCAACTTGCAACCAGACTTCCTTCGTGGCGAATTAGTTATTTCGGAAGCTGAAAGTGTTCTTAAATTCACTGTGTCCAAGCGGAAGGGCATATCCGGCTCTTTATTCGTCACTAATGCTAGACTGGTTTTTGTGTCAATGACTTCGGATAATCGCAAAGTCGAAGACTCTGTGCCTTTGTTATCTATTAATACGCTGTGGTACTATGAACACACTAAAGGTGCTGCGGGACCAAAGAAGCATCGTCATACAGTGCGGTTAGGACCGAACTATACTTCATTACATCACCATCCATCTGTGATACCTTCCGGGTCTACAAGAGTTCACGAAGTTTTAATTTCGTGTTCAACGTTTAAGACCTTCCGATTTAGTTTTAAGTTTTCGCCGTTGGATCATGGACTTAAAGTTTGCAATTCAATCATTCATCACGCCTTCCCTTCCCAGTTGGAGCGTCTATTTTATTTCGACTATTCCAAAGTATCCTCTGTCAGTTGGAGACAAGCATTATCACAATCCGCCGTAAATGTGCCTTCATATTTGGAAAAAGGAGACTGGTTAAAAGAGTTAAATATTTCAAGAAACACTACCGGATTTAGAATTAGTACTGCTAATGAAGGATTTCACCTTTGCGGATCGTAAGTCTGACACACACTGAATTGATGAGCTAACAATACCGATACTAATCAAATCATTGATTTAACTGATTAGGTTGCCAGAATGGATAGTGGTTCCAGCCGATCTCATTGATGTTAAGTTAATAAGTTTGTCAGAGAAATTAAGAGGCAATCGTCCACCACATTGGAGGTACGCCTGTCTCTTTACTGTAAATGGATTCAGTTCCAATTTCTGATGATCTGATGTTACTGTAGTTGGGCAAATGCGAAAGGGGGATGTATTCTGAGAATGTCTAAACTAAATAATTACGAAAGCGATAGGTATTTCTCAATTGCAATTACACCTTTGTCATGTGTGACTTGCATTTTAATCTGGTGCTTTTGTATAGTTCTGCAGAAAATGCATTTTTTGAACTGCTGAGGAAAACCCATCAACAGAAGCGTCCTCCTGAAATAGTAGATCTTGACAAGGAGATGACTCCCAAGGACATTCGCCATTCCTTTTCCAAACTGATTGAGTTTTGTTGTCCCGAATCATCAACTGAGATACAGGAATTGGACAGCAAATTCCTCTCCTTATTAGAGCAGACTAAGTGGATGGGGCTGATATCCAAGGTTTTACACCTCACGGAGGCATGTACTGAAGGAATCGTTGATAAACAGGACCTCCTAATATTGCAAGGTAGTTCGATTTAATTGTGTCCCTTACAGCAGATTTACATTTTGTTTTATTCCTATTTAGAAAACGAATCTAGAGACACTGCTTGCCTCTACAGTTCACTTATTCAAATTGTGCTCGATCCTCGTTTTCGTACGACTGTTGGATTTTTCACCCTTATTCAGAAGGAGTGGATTGCCTTTGGTCATCCATTTCACTCCACTTATAAACACGCTAGTCCCATATTCCTTTTATTCTTGGATTGTGTTCACCAACTGATGCTTCAAAATCCTGTGGAATTTGAATTTAATGAAAAACTATTGATGCAGACATGGGAATCCTGTTTTGATTCCACCAAAGGAACTTTCCTGTTTGACACCCCTCAACAACGACGGGAGTTGGTAAGATTTAACTTCGGATCGCCGTCTTCTCACTGAACATAAATATTTCTGCATTGCTTTAGGACCGCTGGAATGAAAATACTGCTTGGAGCACAATTTTAGTCGATCGTGATTCAGTTCAAGATCCAAGGACTCGTATACCTTCAGCATTTGTAAACCCATGGTACAAGTTGAAACCAGTTATTTCTCCACCAAAATTCAGTTTGGATAAAGCACTTTGCAACACCCTCAAGTGTTCAGGATCCATGCCCAACCTGCAGTTTTGGACATACCATTATCATCGCCAATTCCTGTCCACTCAGTTTTCGTTGGGATTAAGTGAAATAGTTGGGTACAACATTGACAACTCAACACCATCCCCAGCAACTCCAAGTCCTTCTGTTGAACAGACTTTCACGTATAGCCCAGAAACCAGCGTTGCACAATCATCTCCTTTGGGACGTGACGTAGCAGTTGAACTAAGAGTCATAGATATACTCCTGGGAGCACTTTCTACGTCTACCAGATACACTCGAAACAATAGTAGTAATGTCAGAGCCACTCAGTCTCCAAGTCGCCCTCATGACAAGTATGTAAGCAAACCAAGTACAAGTACAGGAGGCCCTAGTCCGTACCTGATGGATGGAAAGCGAAGAAAACATCCGTTCACTCATTTGTGACCGTGAAGTTTTTGCCTTCCATGTCTAGACAATCTAAATGCCAAAAATTGCACTCTAGTTTTTAAATACAGTTACCTTTTGGCCTTCAACATAAGTGTTACAAAGTTTTATGCATTTATTCGTTTTATATTTAAAGAACATTATAACCAAAAAGCATTGCACATACAATAACCAACTGAGATGAATAAAAGAGAAAGACATTCTTTCTAAATCAAACTTTATTGCATCGCAAAACAATCAATCAATCGTCAATTACTGGTAACAATATATGTATAATATATGCAGCGTTTATTTGTATTTGTCTGATCGTCCATTTCACTCATAATTTTTATGCTTTTATTATTGCGACGTTTGAGGCAATTCTTTTAACTGTTTTAGGATGGTTTCATGTAACTTTTTCTTGTCCCTCTCGTCCTTTTTGAGCACCGACAGAATTTTCTTTTTGTCTCGATCTGCCTCCCGTATTCTGTAGAAAGAAATACAAGTTCAGTCAGTCATTTGAGATTGATGGTTTGGTTACTCAATTGCAATGTAGCCTTACTTTTCGAAAACCTTTATTGCTGCCTGAGGTGTAACCCTTGGGTATTTTGATGCCGACGAGCCAAAACCTTTAAAGTAGGAAGCGAAATCGCATTGATTAAAAAGATCTAAAATTTGTCTGGCGTCAGTAAAGCATTCCAGAAGTAAGGCTGGGTCTATATCTTTCACTGGTTGAGACTGGGCAAATTCTAAAAGTAAAAAAATAAATTGGATTCGTGGATTCAAGTAAAGCTTCAACAAGTTACGGTGAGATATTCTTACGTTCACATTGGATCAGATCAAGTTCTAGCTGCCTTAAAGCCCCCACTGATATTTGTCTGATATCGTCGTCCACTAAAAGTGAATGGAGTCGCTTGTTGATATGTTGGCAAACAGCGACAACAGCCGTTCTCGCCACTTTGGCCTATAATTAGCACACAAATTATTAAAATTTAACTTTTAGTAATCGAATTATGCATACGCACCGGAAGATTTGTGAATGCAAGGAAGACAGACTGTAAAAATGCAACTAGGTCGATTATGTAGTCCGACGCTCGTCCTTGAGGTTCATTAAGTGTCCAGTCATAATTGGAAAGTTCAAAGGCTTCATCAATTTTTGCTTTAAGTTTTTCATAAATTTGATCCTCTGCCTCAGCTCGGGCGTCCTTAAACATGGATTTCACTTGAAGTTCTGCTTTGTGACTTGTATTCTTCACCGACCCTCTGAAAGAGTATTACGCCATGAATTCATACTGGTGTAGCCACAAGATCATCATTCAACAGTTTATCGGACATTGTCGACTTACCCTGTTATGGTTAAGATATAATCCTCTAAGTACGAGTTGGTTAACTCTAGGTAATTTGTGTTGATTGTAATTTGAATGAGTTGAAGCAGACCAATGCTAGGTCTCTGAATGAGTGTGGTTAAGCACCCACTTAAGGTAATGGTAAGAAGTTGATTGGTAGACTTCCGCAGCATGTCGTCCACCTCCGTTTGACTCAAATTTAAGTCCTCTGTGTAGGTTAGCGAAGCTCTCACAAAATCCTTAACCTGTTGGTAAACCCGTGCAACCATCGAAGAAAATGGAAACTTTCTTGGAAAACTGCTTGATTCCAGGGTATCATCAACGTATGGAAACATTCTTATCACATTGTCATATTCAATTTCGTTGGACACCTAACCAAGCGAAGAGAAAATAACCATTAGAAAACATTCAAAGGAAGCATTGATAATCAAGTCGAAATACTTGGAGCGGATGATAGGTATCTTCATCAAAAATCTCTCTGAAGGAATGAACACATCTTTGCATCAAGACATCAGTGAAGTGCTCACGAATCTCGTTCAAAGTAACAGCAAGTTGGGAGACATTGTAACCATAATTCTAATATTTAAAAATGTAAAATCACACCATGCAGATTTTTGGTTGGAGAAGTAGTAAATGTACTCACGCTAAGGGTATTGGAGAATAGCATTATCAGCTTTTTAATCTCCAGAATAGTTTCCGCATCGGTGCAGTATGACTAAAAGAAAGATAGAAGCTTGGTGTTAGTAAATCTCTTGGTTATAATTAGTCATATTCCTTTGTGAAGATAACATACCACCGATGTCCGCAAAATATCTGCCACCTTCGGCAAAGCCGTGCTCCACATATCCTCCAGCAACGCCTGACTCACCAAACCATTTGTGGTGTACAAAAGATGGTTTTCAATCACAAAGAAACCACCAACGGCATTAAAATAGTCCTTGTAACCGTTGAGATTTTCATGTTGCTAAAAAGTAAATTGGGTCAAATATAGTGTCCTTGGGTTTGCAGCAAGCAATTATTTACCATATTGCCTGCTGGTTGTAACACTAAAATGGACTGCTCTAGCCTTTGCTTTCGATAATAGTTTTCAAACGTTTGTCTGTCACCCAGAACTGAAAATATGTGGAGGCAACGGTACAGTGGTGAAAAGTCTACTAAGTCTTGGGCACTTAATCCTTCTTCCCCATCCATAGCATCCTCGTCCACAAGAGGTTCTGTTGTTGAAAAAGAGACACGCATAATTGGAGAGCTGTGATGATGGCTCTTATTTTGTTGTCCAGTGCTTACCTGATAAATGATTAGGATTGCCAGCTTTGTTCCTTGCTATGCTACTGGGGCTGTAAACGTTTAGCTGCTCTTTTGTCTATAACATTTAAATGAGGACTTAGTATATAAGTTCGTGAAACCTTTCCAATTTACTCACATGCTTCATGGCAATCTCGCCTATTTTACTAGAATACTTTCTAACATTTTCCAAGAAATCCTTCAACTCTGACATACTTGAGTCTTGAATTTGTTTTCTAAACCTGAAATTTTAAATTGAGGTACGTAAAAATCAATTTTACATAAAATTGCAACTTACTTTGGAATGCATTCCTTAAAGTGATTTGTAAACCTATATCTGGACACTTGTGGAAGGTATGTGTGCTCCAACTGTTCCAAAGACTTCAGCGCAGGATAGTACCTATGAGTAGTATAGAAAACGTCAAATAAACAACGTAGTCGGACCAACTTTACTTCAACACCCTTACCTCTTTTGTTTGAGTTGATCTCTTAGTTTTTGATACATTTTAAACAAGGGTAGGCAAATGTCCAATTGCTCAATAGTCGCTACAATATTCTCCTCCACCCTTTGAGCTTTGGACAGGTCCTCTCCCCTTTGTACTACGCTCGCGACTTCCATCTGCAACTCCTTGTCCATCGAAGATATTCTTCCCTGTGGCACAAAAACATATTATCATCAACCAGGTCTCAAACACATGCAAGCCTGACGGTCATACCTTAAGATCCTGTGCTTCCTCTCGCACATTGTGCAATTCCAATATGGAGTCAATGAATCCTTGGTAGTGGACATTGCATAACTTTTCAATATCTCGATCATGGGACTTGATCCTTTGTTCCAAATGCTCTACAAACCTCTGCTGCCGTCCTTCTTCAATAATTGTCCTAGACGTCGAGCAAAAAAGCAAAAAAGTTAAAGACACGAAGAAATGTAATAGAGGTAACTAATCAATTACCTAAACGTGGGACCCCAGTACGTGTCCAAAGCTTCAATCTCTTGGGCAAGTTCTTCATACTTTTGAAAATCCGTGGGAGCAGTTGACCTTGAGGACGAAGGGAAGAGCTCCCCAGCAGAGCCCCTTGAGGACGAAGGACCAGCAGGACCACCACCCCCAGAGGAAGAAGAACCACCTCCAGTTGCCGAACTCTTCATTTCCTTTTAATTCGATATGACCGACGACTTGGGAGACAACGGAATGAATCACTTGCCACTATTCGTCCTCCTCATCGTGACCCTAGTCATCATCATGACTCATGACTGTGCCTCGTCATGTCAATTTTAGAAGACAAAATATCCACCCACTTTAATTGCTCTGCTTTAATCTACTGCGAACGCACTTATCTTGACCTTTTTCTTCTCTCTACAAAATGGAGGGAATACCAATCTTATCGCAGTTCGCAAAGGAATGAGAACAAAGGTTAGGCACTTAATTTGATAGCTTTTTTAAACCCTTAATTATTGTTTGTCAACATTTCCTGTCACTCGTAAACTTTCTCGATTCAGCTGAGCCAAAGGAATGTCTCAATTTCTCCACCTGCCCCCATACTGAATTTACATGAATTTGCTTGCTTGCCTTTCTTATCTTCAATCTTAATCTTAGCCATAAGACAAAGGTTTTGATGCAGATGTTGGTGACAAAAAGACTTTGTTTAAAACTGGACGCTTCAAATCTTGAGTGTATTTGGCAGTATAATCATTATCATTGTTTGTCTAAGGAGTTAGTTTTCGATGTATGTGTTTAGTCTATGCAAAAACTGAGTTTCTAATTTTTGAACCTCAAACTTTGTTAAACCTTTTGTTTTTAGTGGAA
>JAQIWU010002160.1:0-13180 GCA_034696445.1 Isotomiella minor
GGATGACTGCAATCCCTTACAGATTTATATACTTAGATTATTGCATCTATAAAAGGTCCGTCCCTTCGTGGTCAAGTCTTCAGTCCTCTTTTTTACCTCATCCAAAAAACATATAAGCTCGGTGTGATAATAGTCATCAGACATCTAATCAAGGTACGCAAAAGAAGAGGTTCGAATTGTGTAGAAAATTGAATAATATTTTGTTGTAGATGCGTGCCGTTCTTATCGTCTTGGCCCTCGTGATTGTAGGAGCTGTGGCTCTCCCCTTCCCCCAAAACTTTGATGAGGCTGTGAAACAAGCTCAACAAATGAGCTTGATCCCTGCTGGAGCCCAAATTGACAGGACCTTCTCTGGACAACAGGTACTGATGATGACATGGCAAAATCATATGTACACCCGACTAAACCTCTATCTCTTTTAGGTTGCCTACTTCCAATTGGGAGGAAACGACAGAGTTAACAACGGAGACCTCCGTCAAGCTCTTCAGGGAATCCCACCAGAGATCATTGCCAACTTGGAGGCTCAAATTGCCCAAGCCCAATAAATTAGTCAGTCCCAAACAACCGACCGATTTGCCCTCTCCTCCCCCCATCCCACCCGATCCCTTCAATTATCACCTTCCCCCAAACCTCATCCCTAACATTCATTAACACACAAAGTCTTTCATGGAAATGAGTTGTCCCTGTTTGTTGAACAGCAATAAATACTAAATAATGTCCCACCTATAACTAAGATGTAAGTAAGAAACTGTTCCTTCATTGTTTTTTTTAAAACCACCGGATCACTGACTTTACATAGTTCATTGGTATGTGTATGTAATACATATTGGTTCATTTTTGATTTTACTTTGTCAATCCGAAAAGGGATTTCTTAATTTCTAATTGGACATCTTCACAATTTGGCTTGTCTTCAAGGACCCAGGTTTCATCCGTGTTTTCTAGCGTCTCTCTACAAATTGGGCATGTCTTGTGGTCAACGTTCCACTGCTCGATGCAAGGCAAACAGTAGGAGTGGGCGCAGGGGAGAGAGACCTAAGAATTGACAATTTTAGAACCACAGCAAAAAACTACGTTAAGTACTTATGTATGTACCTCTGGTTTACTCTCCATGCAAATACAGCACTCGTCTGTGGAACTTCTGAGCAGTTCATCATCATCTTCCAGAAGAGGCTTTCCTCCCAATGAGGAATGGCTGCTACTCGTGTTGGGGTCGAATTCGTCCAAAAGAACGGATGCACTCATGTCAATCTTCTTTTGTCGGAAACTTGCTTTCTTGGAGGAGGCAGGGGTATTGTGAGAAGATGATGATGTTGCTGCTGCTTCATCCCCCAATTCAGTGTCCCATGTGTCATGCCCACTACTGCCCTTTATGCCAATGGCGTCGTCCTCGTCATCTGCATCATCGTCAAGTCCTACTGCAATCGTCCTCTGCATCTCAACCATGGTGTTGTACACTTGGAGGAATTGTTTCAGGTTTAAATCACGGCGTTTCTCAATTGCTGCCGTTTCTGGATTGATTTTTGAGACCTATGAATCAATGTCATTTTAAGAAAAAATACCTAGAAGATATATAGCTTAATTGAATTACTCGAATTCGAACGAGTCCCTTCCACATAACTGAGGGCATTTCACCCTCATAATGATCCTTCAGACTGAACTGCAATTGTTTCCCATTACAATCCACGAATCTGCTCGAGAGCTCGTTCAACTCTTTCACTTTTGACTGAAGATCGTCATACGTGAGTATTGTTAACTGGCGAAGGGTGCGGGAATGTTTTCGGATTTGCTAGAAATACCTCAACGTTAACGTACAAAAGTCACATATTTTTACTCTGTTACCTCATGGAGGAAGTCGACATTCGTCTTCAGTTCTTGTGCAAGGGCATTACGTCCAATGGTACTGCCTGGACTTGTCGCACCAGAGGCCTCCCCTCCGCTCTGGACGTCCAGACTTGTTGACTGTCCCATAATACGAATTTGAACGGTGTGGAATGACGACAGGTGTCCAGTCCAGATGAGATCTTTCTTACCTGCAAAATCACAATTGAGAATTAAATTAGCATAATTGTCACTTATCAACTTTCTTTAACTGTTTTTCTTACCGATCAGAAATGCTTTGGTAGGTCAGCAGGTGAAATAAAAAACAACTGATCGATCTATACTTCTCTTCGATGTCCGAATCCTATGTGCCTGGTACGATCAAAGCTTTTTTCGGGGCGGAATGATAATCGGAATATAGACCATTCTAGGTTTATAGAATTTCTTTTATTGAATGTCGCTAGCATAATTAATAGGCCATCAAAGGTATGCTAAATCTCTATCAGTTCTAAAGGTACATGTACAACAGAACGTAACTCTCTTTGGATTCGAAGAACTTATCGAGATGCTAAAGATGCAGCTAACACTTTGGACAAAATGACACACACGGCCAAGATACTAAAATCTGTGATGACACAGCTACTTATTTTCAGGACGAAATTGATCCTTTGAACCTGTTGTCCCCTCATACCTAAGATGGTGAAGAGGAGGACGAGGCCTGAAGAGGTGGCCGTGTTTGACGCCTCATCATTTGGGAATCCATTGATGAAGTACACAGCAGCTTCCCAAGAAAGGAATGTGATGATCACAAACTTTGCGTTGAAGAGGGACAAAAACATTCCCAGAAGGGCGATGAGGACACGACAAGTCGTGTTGGACAGTTTGGGATGAAGGGTACTTCCATCAGCTTGGGTCAAGAGAAGGCCAGCAGGGGAAGATCGTTCTTGTTGTGGTGGGAATGATGGGAACTCAAAGGTTTCAGGCTCATCCTTGGAGAATGTAACCCTCTTTCCGGATTGGGACGTCGTCGTTGGAACCCTTTTAGCTGCAATCGTCTCTTCAACTTCCTCGTCTTCCAACGACCCTTCCACTCCCTGGAGTAGGTCCTTGATGCTGTTCATTAGAAACTGAGCATCTCCACCACTCCCACCACTACCACTCGCAGTAGTCGTCTCCGCAATGAAGCTCGTTCGTCCTGGGAGGTGGTACTCGTCGTCATCAAACCCCTCGAATTCTCGTCGTTTGGGTGAGGTGGAAGTGGATTCTGTTTGGAGGAAACAAATGAATTAAATAAATACGCTCACTTAACGCTTATCTGAGACTTGACTTACCCCCATTATTGCCCTCACTCGTGAAAGAGGAATTTCCAGTAATCTTTTCCAACCTCGACGTCTTGTTCCCCAACACCTTTTGACGTCTCCGCTCCCTCAATTGTGACGCAGATAAGGACGTCGTTATCGGCGTCGGTGAGGTCTTTTCCTCATCCATCTTTTCAAACTATAAAAAAGTCAAAACTTTTATGAAAAACCTTTTTTTAGAGAGCGAGAGCACAGAGAAGAAGGTGACGGATGGAATATGCAAATCTATCAAAATTAGTCAGTTCAGCTGATCAGCAATCAATCAGCAGCCGCGGAAGAAAAACAAAGTCCGAAGAAATTTTTTGTTTCGATTTTGGGTTCGTTTTTTGAAAAAGATAACTGAATTTTTCAAGTATCGTGAATTTTAAAGCTGCAGATAAGAAGGAGGGTAAGGTGACTTGTGACCAGATTGCAAATGTTTCAACGACTTTCTATTTTTTTGCAGGAAATTTTAGCAAGCCTTCGAACCTTGGTCCGTTGGATTGGCATCGTCAGTCGAAAGGAGGCCCAAAAGAGTCCATATGTCATCGTCACCTATCATGTCACCAAGTAAAGGTACGTACTCCAAACCGTTCTTTCTTAGGCTGATGATTAAAATGTTCACCCTTTGAATAGGCAACGGATAAGCTCGTTACTGTTCGCTCTTTCTTATCTGTGTGTGGACGGAGGAGGATGGCATTTGGACCTCTGGAATTGTTTAAATATTACTAATTTCAATAGCCGAGATTCACGTAGTGGACTTTATACAGTCCCTACTGTCCCGATAGTGTAGGTAAGAATGTGATTGCTTGCTGTTTGTTGTCTTTGTCACTGTTTGCTTTGACTTTATTAATTTTTCTCGTGGTTTTCGTTTGTTTTTTGGTTTAATTATGTTTAACTGTGCAATGCTTAGATAAATTGGAATGCCATTGTCTGTTAGGAGTAAGACATCCGCATTAGAAACGACGAAGACGACAACTACGACGGGTCCTAAGAAGAATCAAAGTGTTGTTGGGTGTACCAGTGGAAGTACTAGGAGTAAAAAGTCAATTACAACTCCTCGTGGTGGAGGAAGTGACAGAAAGTAAGTATGATTTGTTTTGCTTATGATTGATTTATAGGGTACCAATACATTGTCACACTTACCCACTATTTCTATCTTGCAGAAGGAATGACAATGGGAAGTTGGAGGGAAAGAACCTGAAACGACTTGCAAACGGAAATGTCAAAGCCAAAGCCCCAACTCGTCCAGGGGTTCAGGTGAAAGATTGTGTTCGACGAACCCTTCGAGCTATTTCAAAAGTCAACCTTCCTCGTGCATCTTCCAAAGAACCGAAACTCATTGACTTTGTCCCTCTAGTTTCCATCAGCGGGTCTTGCGAGCGACGAGCAAAGATGCGGTTGAGGAAGATTCCTGGCAGTCAGAGCCAAGAGAGAGGCTCGGTTGAACTGGGGAGTGATAGCGATATGGATTATTCGCCCCTCGAAGAGTCCTCCTCATCCTCATCCCCAGAATCGGACCCAGAAGAGTTGGTGGACTCATCCCCATTGAAGAAGAATAAAAGCAGTACTTCTTCTAAAAGCAATACTCAGAACTATGCTTTACGTAAGAAAGGTTCTGCTGCTTCATCATCAACAGCAATTCGTCGGCGACCAAAAGAAAAAGAGAAACAACAACAACAACAACAGCAAAGAAAATTAATCTCCCCTCTTTTCCAATTCCACAATGATCCAGAGGACGAGTCTTCATCTTCGGAATCTTTGCCCGATATTCCACCACCCACGAGCGGAGGTCTTAGCAAATGCAGCTTCCCAAGCAAGGATAAGGATAAAGACAACAAAGAGAAAGAGTTGAAGTTGATTTCCAAAACTGTGAAAACAGTTGAGAAGATTTCCAAGCAGCAGTTTCGTAGCTCCTCTCCCAATTCTGCATCTGGTAGTGGCACTGTCACTAGCGAAGCTATACGAACCCTTCGATCATTCACTTCAACTCCCGTCGGTGACTCGCATCATCGTGGTCAAAGTCCCTCCGAATCATCACATGTGCAATTACGTTCATCGACAACAGCACCGTCTTCTCAACATGGTAGTGTCCGTAGAACTCCGACAAAGGCTCATACCCCCAAAAAGGAAGCTGACAACCATTCAGTGGAGAAGAGTCATAAACCAAGCTCCAGTGGAGGAACTACTTCTTCTATCTCTCGGATATTTTCCACACTGTCTCAGCAGTCTACATCTGCCCTTTCCAGTTCCAGTGTACCTACCAAAGATAAAGAAGCCACTGATACCACCAAACCTGAAAAGTCGTCCAAATACTCTCTTCGACACTCTCATCGGAAAGTCCCTTATGCGGAAATGGAGAATCCACCTTTTCCAATTGACGACGAATTGGAATTCGAGCCCCAAATTGGAAAAGGCAGTTCTCACTCTTTAGGTGTTGCTGGACCAGATGCTCCAATTCGAAAAAAGCCAGGTCGGCCAAGGAAGGATATGACGAAAACAGCTCAGCTTGAATCATCGTCCCTTCCATCATTACGAACCCGACGAACGACGTCAAATGAAGACCCCATGTCACTTTCTTTTTCGTCAAAACCAACAGAAATTAGGAGTAAAGAAGACACCGTTCCATCTCGGGGTCGGGGAAGACCGAAACGTGCAAAACTTTCACCCTCGTCAACTGAGGCGGTGGAACCTATGTCAAAGCAGCATAGAGATGCAATTGCAGAACGGGCGAGGCAAAGCAAAATGATTGCCAAATCTCGCGTTCTTAATAAACATAAACATAAACATGCACCGTGGAGAAGAAGGAAGTTGGCTGAAAAGTCCAAGCCAAGTTCTTACGAAGTCAGACGGAGTAGTCTTCCACCTCTCTCTGCAGCTGATGAGTTTGAATTTAGAGAAGATGCTGTCAACCACGAACAAGATATGTATGAGGGCTCCACCCCTCCTCCGATTGATGCCTTCACTCGGGATTTCAACAGAAAACAACAACAGACAGGGGTCCTAGCTGGGAAGAAAAGAGGACGTAAACCCCTAGGGTTTTCTAACAGACATGTGCAAATGTCCACCACTTCGTCCGGAAGACCTCAGTCACCCGAGGAAGATGATGACTTTGCTAACTCAGCTTCTACTATCCGCTACGAGGCAGGTATGGATGAGGAGATATGGGATGAAAATAACGACAATAACCCACCTCCATGGGTCTCCGGACGTAGCATTAAATCAGACCCCTTGTCGTCCTCCCCCGAGAAAGGTTTTGTCTGCGACGTTTGTGAAGCCGAGTTCACGAACAAATTTGAATTTTCATCCCACTTGTGGAATCATCGAGCTGGGTCTGATTTTACTTGTGGTGAATGCCAACAAAAATTTCAAAACGGCGATGAATACAATGGACACATCGACATTGCCCATGCCCCTTCATCACAAGATCAAAATCAAGTTGTCTTTTGTTGTTCTGTCTGCCCTTCAAAATTTTCCCGTCAGGACTACTTGGAAAAACACGAGGTGTCCCACGTCCGTGACCCCGTCAGTAACAAGTTGATTTGCCAAGTCTGTGATCAACGCTTCGCTACCTATTCCCAGCTGTCTCGTCACATTGATCTCGTCCATCTAAACCTCACTGGGAGACGCCGAGGGTTCACTGCCGCTGGTGATAAAGGACAACTGAAACGACAAGATGGAGGCAATTTTGACTTCCGCCTATACAGCGTGTTTCCTTCACTTCTAAAGTACCGAGAAGCCCCTGCGACTCCAACTTCAGCCCAACTCGACGTGTCAGCCTTGCAACGATCGAATAAAGGTCGCCTCCCACTCATGATCGATGATGAAGCCGATGGAGTTGTTCACAATCAACCATCTGCTGTCGGTCAAATGGTCAGGAAGACAAAAAAGCCACTTGGAGTTAAACGTCGAGGAAGACCGCCATTGGTGAGAACTCCTGCTGTCCCAACTGTTGTAGAGATTGTGGTCCCTGAGCTTTCCCCCGTGGACCTTGAGCTTCAATTAAAGGAGAAGAAGCTCTTCAAGGCACAGAAGAAAGCGTGGCTTAGGGATAATTCCATCATTGGGTGTGGAATAACGACAAGGAAGCTAGGTGGAGATGTTCATGGTAAACCCTCACCCTTGAGGTGTAAGGATTGCTTGAGGAAATTTGTGTCCCGAAAATTACTGGTGAAACATGTGGAATACTTCACTCATGCCGAGCACCATCTGTGTCCAATCTGCAGGAAGGGGTTCAAGTGGAAGTATCTCTTAGCCAGACACATGACACGACACAAGGGACTGGGAAATGCGACAGTGGTGGTGAGAAGAGAGGTGAGGCAACAACAGTTGACGACTTTTAGTGCGAAGGCTTCCAAATTGAAACAAAGACAGAAGAATCTACTACTAAAAAAGCGACGACAGCAGCAAAAGAAACTGAAACTATCATCAAAGCCGTCAACAAAGTCAACGTCTGTAAACATATCAAAGAAGCGACTCTCCAAACTGATATCAGGATTTCCTAAAAAGAAAAAGAAAGGAGGTCAGTTGCAGTCTCCTGATAAGACGACGACGACCAAGTTATCGGTTCCTCTGGCCTCTGAAGTGAGCTCCTTTTCCATTTGTTTATAAAACATCCATCCATCGTAGATTGCTTGGTATTAACTCCTTTCCCTTCTTTGCAGAAACCAATTGCCAGCATCAAGACGAAACCAAAACCAATTTCGATCCAGCCTGAACCAATTGTGGTCACGTCTGAACCCCTGACGTCGCCTCCACCAGCCACGTCACCTGTGTTAAAGCCATCTCCAGAATTAAAGTTGAAACAAAACAGACCTCAGCCTCCATCTAGCAAGCGAAAGTCCTTGTCCTCCACCTCAGAGAGTCCCAGCAAGGCCGGACCTTGTCCTTCTAAGGGCGGCCGACCGCCAGCAGCAGCGGTTCCACAACCTTCAACGTCGGCCAGAAGGATTAGCGATGTAAGCGAGAAACGTTCTTCATTCGAGCCACAAGCATGGCAGGGGGGTACTTTTCATTCATGTGATATGTGTCCTAAACTATTCACCGACTTGAAAACCGTATCCATTCATAAATTATTCCACACCAATACAAATCTCTTCATCTGTCAACACCCCCAGTGCCTTGCAAGATGTGAAAGGAAGAGCGACTTCGAACTTCATATGAAGAGCCATGAGAAGAACAAACCCTACCACCTTTGCTACGTTTGTTTCAAGCCTTTCAAATGGAAGAAGGACATGATTCGCCACGGTAAGTTTTACGACCTGGTCCGTGAAACTTTGTCAATTGAAAATTTTGTCAATTTCAGTTCGGAGGAAACATCCTGATGAACGAACCTATCGCTGCACCTACTGCTCGGACAGATTCCGCACAAATGATGAATTAACATTCCACATTTCTCAGTTTCACGCTAAGCATCGTGAACATCGTTGCAAGTACTGCAACCGACGCTACGCGCAAAAGAGGTATACCTACTTTAAATTCTAAATGGCCAAAAGTCTAAAACCTCATTCAATGTTTCAAATAGATATTTGGTCCTCCACCTGAAACAACAGCACAATGTAGAAGTTGCATCTTCGTCAATTCCCTACGACGATGATGACGACGACGAAGTAGATGATGATGAAGAAGAAATGGAACCTGGAAATATGTCTATTCCTGAAGAAGATGAGGACGTAATGGAAGAAGAATGCGATTTTGAAGATGATTTCATTTAAGAAACAGTTCATCTTTAAATGTTTTTAGCCTCAATGTTTTTACTCATTTTAGTATTTTAAATCATGAATCGGCCAAAGATTGTATGGATTGTATGGTTATACCGTATTCATATTCATGTACCTATTCGTATGATTGCGTGATTGCAACAAAATTTTTAGTTTTTTGTGTTAGGGTTTTACAAGTCGTCGTCGTCGTTAAAACTTTGATGTTTTATCTCATTACAACAAGTAAAGTTAAACGCTGAAGTATGAAGTTGTATTTTATAATGATAATGATGATGATAGACGTGGGTCGTCGGACATTTTATGCAATAATAAAAACTGTTTTAAGAAAATGAAAATCACGTTCCATGCAATGCAAGACGCGAGTGTGGGTCTTTTCTTTGTTCAACCCTTTTTTAACGTGCAACAAAACTTTGGAGTTTTGAATTTGTACGTGTTTACTCCTTCCTGTTCAGCTGGAGAAAAGAGTCGTTTGTCTAAAAAATTGAGAGAAAATTTTCATCTTTTTAAAAATATCATAAAATTATTCTGAAGGGTCCAGACCAGACCGAAGGGGCATCATCATCATTCATTGAATTAGGTAAGTTACATCCTGTCATAATTTTTGGTTTGTTTTGAAATTTATTTTTTTGAATTTAGAAGGCTGCTTATTTTTTGGATATTTGGACTTTATCGACGACGGACCCTTCAAGCACTCCAGCAGTGTCCTTTCGTATTTGATAAGTAAGTTTGTCTTTAAACATTGTTTTTTCCTTCTTGATTCGATTCGATGAGGTCGCTTTACTCTTCCTTCCTCTAATGTGAGTAGCAAAGGTGTAATTGTGTACGTATAAATACAATTTAGGAAGTAAGAACAGTCCCTTCATCTCTTCATGTACCCTTAAGTACTTTAAGATGGATTCTTCTCCTCCTACCATCATCACCACCGAGGCCCTGCTACAGTCATCGTTGTCAACAAGACCCTCATCTCTCCAGACAGAATCGTCACTACATTCGCATTCTACATCCTCCATTAGCATTGGGTCCTTCAATGTGATCAAACCCATCTCTCGTGGGGCTTATGGAAAGGTCTTCCTCGCCTCAAAGTCCTCTTCCTCCGCCCTGTACGCCATCAAAGCCATCAAGAAGACCCACCTGAGGCACAAGAACGCTCTAACGGCCCTTTTGAAGGAACGGGCGGCCCTTATCACATGCTCTTCCTCCGAGTCCTTTCAGTCCTTCTTCACGAAGCTGTACTACTCCCTCCAATCCAAGAAGTACATCTACCTCGTGATGGAGTATTGCATTGGAGGAGACCTCAAAAGTCTTCTGAACCAAATCAGCTTCTTCCCTGTCGAAATGGCGTCCTTCTACATCAAGGAAGTCGCCCTTGCCCTGGATTTTCTACACAGGAGGAAAATCGTTCATCGGGACGTCAAACCAGACAACATGCTCCTGGACAGTAGGGGCCATGTGAAGCTCACGGATTTTGGCCTCTGCAGAGTTGAGTGTGACAAAGATGAAGAGGAGAATAATGAATCGGAAGGAAACAACAATAATAATAACAAATTGGCACTTGGTCGTTCCTACACACCAAGAATGATTCGATCCTTGAAAGAGAATTTCACCGTAAGTCGTGGAAGTGATGATAGTGGAGCTGGTGCAAGCGGTCTCATTTGTGACGATACGCCACAAAGAATGCACAACAGAAATAGAAAGATGAAAGTTCCTTTGAGAAGGATTAACAGTAATGGGAGCTACGTCGCCAATTCCAGGTCTGTTGGGAGGGGACGACCAAAATCAGTGACGACCGGCAGCTTCTTACCAGTAACACCTTTCAAGACCTTAGATCAGAAAAGTACAACCACCACTACCTCCCCTCCCTTTTCGTCGCCTCCGCTGTTGATGCCACTTGTTCCAAGCACTAAGGTCACACCACCTTCCAATCTTCCTCGTTCGATGACTGAGCAATTCACGACCACACCCAAACACCAGACTGCGAATGCAAAACTGTTATCGTCAAGTTGGTCCATAATCTCGACACCTTCGCCAACATCGTCTACATCATCATTGTCTCCACCGGACGCCCATCCGTTTGTTCAACCAATTCAAAAACGTATCAAACTGACTCATAATGATTCCAGCTACATCAACTTAACCTTTTCGAATAGCAGCCCCGGCGTGGTGCTGCATAGTTCTCCCATCATCGTCTTAAATGAAGGAGATCCAAACGACAGCAGTGACAGAAATAATTCCAATTCAAGTCCGCCTATTGATTTTGGCAACGAATCCCCTGTCTTAAGTCCAGAGAATGCCAACTTTGTCGTCCACACACCAACGCCTATACCAACACCAATGTCAACCGCCACACCATCACCACCATCTCATCAGCCTAAAGAGGATGAACACGACTCCCTCTTTTTCATGGCACCTGCTCACGACATAATGCACGAGGATGAGGAGGAAGTGCTTTTCGAGTCGTGCATGCAGTCGGACAAAGGTTCCTTCAATTTCACTCACAACAAGCATCATAACCATTCTTGTCCAAGTCCTGAGATGGGTCGTTTCGTACATCAGCCACACCAATTCAACAACCACAACCATAGTGGCTTCCACCACCACCCAATCACCACACGAGGAGGGACCCACCCTTCCTTCGCGTCATCATCGTACATGTCTCTGTTTAACACCTCAAAAACAAAGCGGAAGCGGTGGGCGAGTACCGAAGATGACATTGAACTTGCGCAACATTCTAACAAAAAGTCCGACTTGACCGATGAACTGGCCCTCGTCGACCTGTCAGCAGCTTCGATGGCACGCCAATCACCGGCCCTCAGTGGTAGTTTGTCTTCATCTTCGTCCAAGAAAATCCTCGGAACACCAGACTACCTCGCCCCTGAACTAATTTTGAAGAAAGGCCACTCCTACCCCGTCGACTTTTGGTCATTGGGCATCTGCTTTTACGAATTCACCATTGGAATCCTGCCATTCAACGATGACTCCGTGGCCAAGATTTTTCAAAATGTGCTCAGTCACAACATCGAATTTCCTGACGACTTTGATCAAGGCTGTCGCAATTGCATCGAAGGCCTTTTAGACGTTGACCAGGAGAGAAGACTGGACTTGGAGTGCTTGAAGAAAGGGGACAAATTTGAAACCCTATTTGGAAGCTGGGACGCAGTCTACGAATCCGAAGCCCCTTTCATCCCTCAACCAGACAGTCCTACGGATGTCAAATACTTCAACCCTAGAAATGCCCAGTATGGATTGGAGGTTTCTGACTTGGGCACCCCATAATGAAATGATATCAAGATCAGACTGTAATAATATTTGATTAGACTGATTTATTAGTGATTGAAAAAAAAGATATCTGTTGAGCATGTAAAAACAATTTAGACCACACAGTTTGTAGTACTTAACATATCAAAACGAGAGAAGCGACCTTTATTATCGATCATATATTTACATAATCCTATATTTTCTTATTTTAGTGTAATAACAATAATTGAAAAACAAGAAGAAATCTTACAATAATAAACGTGTCTTTTACTTTTTTATATAGCCACACAGCTTCCTTACAAATTTCTTGACCAAACATGGCATCCAACAGCAGCAATAACATTCCACTTCGGACACCCACAACTTCGCCCACAGCATCCACGCCTCTGGAATCAATATCCATCGTCGTGCCACCATTGTCTTCGCCTCCAGGACCACCACCACCAGGGGTTAATGTTCCAGTTCCACCGGTTGTGACCACTTCCACGACGGACACTTCCACCGTCTCACATTCCCAGTCTCAATCTCAGCAACAGGAGAAGCCGACTCCTCCTAGCCAGCCTGGACACACGCCCCTTTTCCTGTCCACCCTCCCGGAAATCCGGAATATGGAACAGTCCCTCCTGTCCTTGCTTAGTTCATTCAATGCTGGAGAACTGTCAGCCTTCGGACAGTCGAAGTTGGATACGATGAATTTGATACGGGAGAAACAGGAGAGATTGGCGAGGATGCATTTCGAACTGAGTGGAAAGGTATACCCAATTAAGAGACTCTGCAGTTTTGGACCCTGGTTGAATTGAATATGTCTTTTTCATTTTAGGGAGACGGTTCAAATTGGATGAGTGACACTGATGAAAATAAACTACTGGCCGGTCTAAGGGAATTGTCTGTGGAGATTGAAAAATTGAACGAGAACAATACATAAAGAAGAGATGACCAATATCTTCTAGGATTGCCTATGTCACATTGGATTGGATTGCAAATTTACGCATTGGAGTAAATATCATTTTCTTATAACTCGAGGGCCATATTTAATTGAGGATTTTATTC
>JAQIWU010002161.1:0-13178 GCA_034696445.1 Isotomiella minor
CATCGTCGTATCGATCAGCATCCCTCATAGCTACACAAACATTTGGAGGTAGTCCAGAAACAACAGACTCCACCTCTGATACGTGTAAGCTCTGGGCAGCGTGCCAGAAGTTAAGGTATAACCATTCCAGTTTGGTGAACCTTGCAAAGACTTCGGGCAACGTAGAAATCATCACGTCAGTTTCTGCGCGGATGGAGAAGTTCGTAGCGTTGGGAAAGCAATACGATAGCAACTCAACGGACGCTTGCATTTGTCCTTCGGGTAACAGTCCTTGGGGATTACAGCTCGTTGCCAAGAACAACTTAACGAACTGAGGTGTGAACAGGAGGAAGGGTCACGTTTTGACGATTCCTAATTTCTTGGTTAGCGGCAAGTCTCCGAAAATGTGATTCTCAGCACCGACACACTAGGAAGTCGTGTTAGAACCTCAAAAGTTGAGTTACAATTGACCCTTAAGTTTCTCAATTCTTTTACAAACTTGAGTTCGGGAAATGAAGTATAGTTATCTATGTACAGGGATTCCAAACGGGGGATTTCCAGGACCTGCAAACTATCCTTTTGAAGCCGGAGAAAGTAAATTAGGCCCTCACACGCTGAACTTCCATAGATATGAAGGGATTCCAGCTGAAACCCGGAAGCCACTAACTTTTCGTATGGAGGATTTCTCCCTAGGTGAATTTGGGATAATGTTACTACCGAGAACAATTCAACATTACCTTTTCCTTACCCAATCTCAGATGTTTCATAGACGTCGGAAGGGAGGTTAGGATCAGAATCTCTCTTGGAAGAACGTCATTACCCTCATCAAGTGGAAAGCTGCAGTAAAAGTCCTTCAGACTCCCGGCAGCCCCAATAATCTTGTGAACAAGGAGGAGGATGGCATCTCTAAAAGAAACGTGTTTGTCCTCCCCATGGTATCTCAAACTTAACTCTTCCAGAACTGGCATTTGAGGAAAGGACCTTGACTCCAGAAGATGGACAAGTCGTCCACATACTTGGTTATACCCTTCCTCCTGAGTCCCACTGCTATCCGAAGTTACTGATTCTGAATAACGTTCTTCACTTTAGTCTCGTCGATCCCGGTGGGCGTCAAATGACACAAAGACACACTTTGCGGATGGCGCAATAATATTCAAAAACCGTAGCAACGCAAGAGAAGAGAAATAGTAAGGATTGATTTCCAAGTTCCAGTTGACCACTGGAATGCGTTGTGAAGGAGTCATGAGTCGAAACAATTTCCGAACAGCGTCTGGCTCATCAGCTCGAAAAAAACATGGATTTCGAATTCTTATACTTGTCTGTGGCGGGACGGTACCATTCCCTGCAAACTCTACGGGCATGGAAGCAGTCTTTCCGGTCCAGATTGGAAATTATGTGTGAGGCCACCTAAATGTTGCAAATGAGCAATTACTTAGTCGCGATATGTGTGTGGATAGATACTTACGTGCTGTATTAATAAAGGGTTTTGCTGAGCGAATACAATTTGATCATCATCCATGTCCTTCATTGGCTCCATGTCTTCTTCCTTACATTCTTTATTCTTACAGTAAAAATAAAACGTGCGCAGGAAATAATTAAGACCGGTACAAAATTATTTTCAATTGCAATAATAAACTAAATACACGTGCCAGAATAAATAACTGAACCCAGGGTGAATTAGAATCAAAATCATTCTGTGCGAGGAAGAGAAACACATGATGTTGAGTGTGTTGACTTTTTCTATCATCACCAGACACTATGTACCACGGCCTATCTAAAACACATGGTTGGGATATAAACAGAACATATCTACAAGCAGCAAACACATTTCTTTCTTCCCATTATATGAGCCCCTCCACCATTAATCTACTTTAAACAGTCGTGCTTACATTTTGAGGCCTGGATAAGATACTTGAGTTGAAAGCAATGGATTGGTTTTCCGTTCTTGTAAGGTTTTCGATCAGAATGTTCAGAGGTGAATTAAGTGGCTCATATCCGTCCTGTATAATTCATAAAGAGAAATGATATATGGATTGTTTACCACTTTTTCTGCGATTGTACCACAATTTGAACGAGAGATGCCACAATAGGAATACAAAGAAGGAGAGGAAACATTTGGGCAACAATACTACAAGGAGTAGCCAGAGTATTTTTTAAAGTTGAGGTTTCTATGCTTTGTCTTCAGAGGATAAGATGGAAGTGTCTTGTAAATCTGTGGATTCTGGTATCATAGAATAATTCGAACATTTCTTCCATGTGTTTAATACAATAAATATGTTTAATATGTGATCCAAGTTTGTGGTGTGGATGTAATTTTATTAAGCCTTACGGAACGAATTGGGATTGGGGACAAGATACCACTCTGTCTATGCCATAGGTTATGCAAGTCGGTTATGGAAACAACCTCACGTCGAGAGTAATTAACTCAAGAATTGTAGATTACGAATTCATTTGTATTTAAATTGGAATTTACACATTTGTCTTGTGATATTAAGTCCATGCTTGTTCCAATGAACTGGGGCACATCTGTCTTTTACATTTTATGCATCCTGGTCGACGATGTTGTATTCAGGCGAGGTCAAAAATGATTGAAGACAAAGAACAGACGGCAATTACCAAATCAGACACGGAAATAAATGAAACACAGAAAGCATCTTGGCCTACAGGAGCGGTGAAATGCGGACAACAATTGTAGATAGATGCTACCATACACATTTAAGAGGAGTGATGCTTCTAAAATATCATGCAATCAATTGGGACCAGTTCTATTCATCGTCGCCATCAAAAAGCTTCACTATATCGAAAAATCGGATTGAATGGAAATGGTGCGTTGTTCATAATGTACCACTCTGTACTTCGTGGTTATCTAAAATAGTAATGGCCAAACTTCTCACCAGGTCGCTAACGGCTAACTCCGTTGTTGTAATTGTGTGATGGGAGAAGTTGGTCGTCATGGCGTTTTTGACGAATCCCAACTAATGTGTTTTCTATTGTATGGAGTCTATTTGCTAAATTTTTCAATGTATCCCGGATCGTGTTGACTCCAAACGAGTCTTCCATCAGCATTTTTCCCACCACAGATCGAACGAATCCCTCTTCTTCTTCCTCTAGTTCGAACGATTCGTCGCCAAAAGCTCCTGGGAATTCTATTGCAACCTATGATAACGCAAGTATATTCTAGAAAGAACTACCCAATAATGGTAAAGGTAAGGATGCATGACCTACACTTAGAAAAAAGATGTAGAAAGGCAGTCTGCGACTTCGAGAAACCATTATTACGACTCCTTCAATGGACGAAGGGTACGAACCAGGGTAGATATACTCTCCCTGCAAAATGCAATCTACAGAGGTTGTAGCGAGATGCCCTTGACACTTGGATCTTCGTGGAGGCCACAACGTAAGTACATCTGTCTTAATTGAATGGGTTTCGTAAAACGTAGTGGTAGTGACTTGTGTGAAAAAGAACGGAATCAATGAAATGAAACATTTTCTTCTGTGAGTTCAAACCAGATACTGAATTATACTCAAGTAAGGCTTAAATATTTGTATCCAGTAATACCCTAAGCACATGCCTCCATGCATTTTTAAATGCTTTGTGCAGACATTACAGCAACCGAGACAAGGCTGATTATCAGAGACAAATAAAAGCAGCATTTGTCGACAACAATTGCAGCAAACACCCATTCCTGTCCAACATCATCCAACGCCAATTCCCGCATTGCACGTTTATCCTTTTCAACACTCTCCACCTTATTCCCCTGCACTGACTTGAGTCGAAGAAGGGTTGGAAGTATTTTTAGTAGCGTGGTTCTCCAAATGCCCGAAAGCCTTTGGTTCTCAGACTTCAACGACCTTCTCCTAATGTTCACCACAATCGTGGACACCACCGACAATGCAATCATGACCATGATGCAGCTGAAGTACGTCCCCAACAGTGGAACAGCATCGGAATTGGCGGGCATGGTTGTCGAAATCATGTTCAGGAAAATGACAACGGAGAACAAAATGGTGACCCCTAGCGGCAGCTTTTCATTTGAGTCTGGCGGAAGGGTAAACCCAAGGAGGGCCAAGAATCCCATCAACGCGCAAGGCACAATCAGACTGAAGAAGTAGTAGAAGGATTTCCGTTTGATGCTCACTGCAAATATGATTTGTATGTATGGTTCCTTGTAGTACTTTACCTCCCTTTTAACTTCGGTGCCGATTATTTCCCATTCTCCATTCTCTGTCTAAATTGATAAGTCATGAAGCTTAATTCTTGAGGTAACTCCATTTTTAAACGTACCACCGTATTAACACGAAAGTCCAAATACGTGAGGTTGAGAAGGTCGCCAGAATAACTGGATGACCCGAACGTAATGGAACAGTGCTGTCGGTCGAAAGGAAACCAAGCCAAGCGCATTCTGCACATAGACGTCAACATCACGTGCGGGGTGAACAGAATCCTTCCATTTGGATACAAGACCAAAGGCTGATCATCCTTCAGCTGATCGCGGAATTTCCCACCTTCCACACCGGAGTTGATCAGCTCGATATCCGGAAACCAAACGTATGCCAGTGGAGGTCGGATCTGAAGTTAATCTAGGGTACAGATAGGGATGACAGAAATTACAATTACTTACCCGGGTGATGTTGTCAAACTCATATGGGTCCCACGTCAAATGAATGTCGCGCCATTGCATGCGAATAGTTGTGCTGGTAGTGAGTGTTTGGCGTTTCTCATTAACCTCGACTATCTGTTTCAGATTGAGTCCAAGGATCACCTCAAGGGTATCCCGACTATTCATCACCGGACTGAAAGCCTTGGAATAATTGTGGAACAAATAACTAGCCAAGTTGTTTTGCTCAGTTTGAAGTGCAGCGTTTGAGAATTTAAAGCAAGACATTAGTAGAAGGACGTAACGTCTCATCGTGGTCGCCATCTTGAAGCGAAAAGGTGACGAATGAATGCGGGGTGAATAAAATCCGGGTGAGTGAATGCGGGGTAGTTGGTACTTCAAGTAATGAATCCCGCTCCACCCTCTTAATTTGTTTGAGTAGTCGGGTGGAGGTAAATATGGGGTACTCTATCCTGTTGATTTATTTGCATTATGATATTAATAAATATTTTGAAATTCACCACTTTGCAGTAATTGGTTACAGCCATTTACACGGTTACACCCACATTTACAATTACCAAAGTTTATACTGCTATTAAATGGAACCAAACAAGACTCCTATATGCTTTGTATACACATCAGGATAAACGAAGCAAGCGTTATTATGAGGGACAAGTAAAAGCAAAATTTATCAACGACAATTGCTGCAAACAGCCATTCCTGCTCAATATCACTTAGTGAAGCTTCTTGACTTCCAACTTTGCCCTTTTCAACCTTCACCACATTGTTCCCTGGGATTGACTGGAGTCTCAAAAGCGTTGGAAGTAGTCTGAGAAGGATGATTCTCCAAATCCCTGAAATCCTATGCCCACTCGATTTCAAAGACCTTCTCCTAATATTAACCACAATCGTAGACACGACCGATAATGCAATCATGAGCATGATACAACTAAAGTATGTTCCCAACAGTGGAACACCGTCTGAATTGGCGGGCATCGTTGCCGAAATCATGTTCAAAAAAATGACAACGGAGAACAAAATGGTGACCCCTAACGGCAACTTTTCATTAGAGTCTGGGGGAAGTGTGAAACCCAAGAGTGCCAAAAACCCCATCAACGCACACGGCACGATCAGACTGAAGAAATAGTACAAGGATTTCCGCTTGATGCTAACTTCGAATGTGATATGCACATATGGCTCTGGGCAACATGGGTAATAATCTATGTCCCTCTTCACCTGCACGGCCATAATTTTCCATTCCCCGTTCTCGGTCTAAACAAATTAATGTTTTTGGTCCCTCGAATAAAATCAAACGTCAAACGTACCACCATAGCAATACGAAAGTCTCCGTGGGACACATTGAGAAGGTCCCCGGAATACGTGGATGACCCGAAGATGAAGGAACACGTTTGCCGGTCGAAAGGAAACCAGGCGAGATGCATTTTGCACATCGCCGTTAGCATTATCGGAGATGTGAACAGCACCTTCCCACTGTGGAACAGAACTAAGGGCTGGTCATCATTTAGCTGATCCCGAAATTGACTACCCTGAGCAACCGAATTGTACAAATCTATGTCCGGAAACCAAACATATGACAGAGGAGGTCGGATCTGAATTCAATCAATGACGTTAAAGACATGGACTAAAACTACGAGTGTTTTACTTACGCTCGTAATGTTATGAAAGTCTTTTGGATTCCACGACAGATGAACATCCTTCCATTGGATGCGAATAGCTGCCCTCGCAGTGAATGTCTGACGCTTCTCATTGACCTCCACTATCTGCTTCATATGGAGTCCAATAACCACCTCCATAACGTCGAGAGGATTCAAAACAGGAATGAATGCTTTGGAATAATTTGCAAACAAGTGATGCGCCAATTTCTGTTGTGCCGTTGGAACCGTGGCGCCTACTAATGTTAAGGTCTGCAAGCAATATAGTAGGAGCGCACAGTCTCGCATTTTGGACCCCGTCATCATGAAAGTGATCGTATGAACGACAAGACGATGAATAACGCTGCAGTGAGGGAGTGTAAAGAAACCATTCAATTTTAATTTGGATAAGTACTCCGGTAGGTGTTAATATACCTACATGGTCTATTGAGCAGGGTGGACTTTATCACATTATGTGATTAGCAAAACATTGATTGGAGTGTCTAATCCACTCAGAATGTTTTTCCACTCAGATCTACTTCACTATGCGGACTGAAATTCCTTTTTCTTTCAAGGCTTCCAACACCTCTGCAGAAACCTACATCAGAGTTGAAACTTAAGTTCCCACTTTGCATTGCGCATTCAAGTTAACAAAGAAAGCTGGTACCTTGTTGGATTCTCCCATTAGCCGAATCTCTCTCAATCCGGTCATTTTCATGAAAACTGTGTGCAATGTTAACTTTGTCAGAATGAGACTGACCTGACCAAAGGTCTCTGATAATTCCAGTAATCGTAAATCTAAAATAAAAAGTAAGGATAGTAAAACATTTTACACCCCCCTAATTCTAAGTTTATAGCACGAGTTTAGACCCAAGATTTGAATACCTGGCATATGGGTGAACAGTGGAGTCAGAAGCGTCCTGTCCTTACAGTCAAAGTCCAGTTGAATCAGATTTGGAAAGACGTGAAGAAGGATGTCGAAGCCTAGGATATTCTCGCCTTCAAAACCACGATGCTGAGCTTCCGCACACTTGGATAAGGAAGGAGGCGACCCAACTCGTCCTGAGCGTCGCCTCCATCTTCCTTCTCCTGCATGTCAATCCACAAGCTGGTTAGGTTTGGGAACGCCCGTAGACACTCAAAGGTCGAGCTGACTCGCACCCTCATCCTCAACTCGGACACGAGAGGGCACTGCGGGAAATTGTGGAAATAAACGTCTTCAAAATCGTGAAGGTGAAGGCGTCGTAGACTCGTCTTTTGTCCATCCATGAATTGTACAAAAGTTTCAGCGGACTCTGTCCTACATTTTCCCCAGAATTCCTCCAATTGCAAACCAACAGAAATGAGAGACTCGTAGTCGACTAAAAGGGAAAGTAGGATAATTTACTGGAACGGTCCAGGAAACAGTGGTTTTGTGATCCTACCTTCACAGTCCGCATGAAACCCCAACAACTTCAGAGAAGGAGGGAGGGTCTGAATGAGTACCTTTGTAGCCTCCATCTCAGCTTGTACAGCCTCCTCACTATGCTCAAACACAAACCTGAAGCAGAAAGCCTTGAGAGCCTCTGCCCCTCGAACAAGTTTCTTGACGAGGAGGACGATCGTCATGGAGAGAGTCTGCTGTAGGCTATCTTCCACACCTTCCGACTCCTCCACCACCAGGGTCTCCAGACAGGAGAATTTGAGACCAAGGAAGTCATCCAAAGTAGAAGCCCATGCCATGGCTTTCCTCCCATCCGATCCCTCGAGAGTGGAATTCCAGTTGGTTTCCCCGGACGACCAGGGAACAATGCGAAGGGTCCTGAGCCACGGCGCGATGAAAGTGAGGAGTTTGAGGAGGGTGGTTGGATCCGTGGAAAGGAGGTCTAGTCTCAAGTTGAGCCGTTGAACGGGGACGAGGGGAAGGGGACAAGGGCTCATGACGTCGATGAATCTAGACACCGCACGGTCGTTCAAGGCAATCCAGGGGAAGGTAGTTGGTCGCCTCTGATAAATCTCTGTAGCAAGCGGCACCCACTCCTTCGTCACGAGTCGAGCCGTCAGGAGGTAGCTGTCTTCCAGGTAGGAGAAGATTAACTGCACTATCTGGGAACCATATATGATACAATTTTCTGAAAACAAACATAAGGAGAGGGATAATATATTGTCATATACCAACTGAATCCTAAAGGGACTCGATGAGGATCCTTCGATATCAGTGCCTTTGTCCACTTGACCAGTCTCCTCCATCTTCTTTAAACAAACTGTAGTCCTCGTTCTTTACCAACTTTTTGATGATTTGCCGTAGGTCAAATAAATAATAAATTACAGAATTTATCTTCAAGGAACATTAAATTGGAGACAAAAAAATGTTATAAAGGAAAAAAGCGAAACCAAGTCAAAAGCAGCTGAGATTTGTTTACGTTTTTTATACTTTTCCTTTTTCGCAGCAGCTGACTTTGCGTATCTTCATAGATTCTCCACATAGGCTAGGTTAAGAAACCCGAATGGTAAGAAACTCGAATACCCGAATGGTCAGCCATCCGAAGTTATCAACTTATCAGAACTGAACGAGTCAACTCAACTCTTTTACACAAAATTATGGTGAAACAAAATAACATTTTATCAGTTTTTTCCAATCATTTTTGAAAGAAAGAAGATAAAGATAATTTGCATTCCATATGTACTTACATTCTTTCGGGAATGGAGTGTTGACTGTTATGTGTTATCAGTTATTTACACGGTTATCATGTGCAACTTATTTATTGAGCATGTAACCTGATTGACACGGGTGACATCGTCACTCCGACTCGGCAATCTTATATCTCCCGGATATCACTTCGAACGCGTCAAAGGTTTCCTCCTCCACGGTCGCAAGGATCTTGTCCTCCTCTGTCTCCACACTCCTACGGTGTCGAAAACATACTGTCCAATCCTCAGAGGGATCCCTACGTTCTAAAATAAAATCCACTAGAGAGTCGTCTCTTTGGTTCCATGGGGACACACGATTCCTTAACCAGGCTAGCATTTCTTCCCTATCCCCCACTATATCCGAGGGTATTAGTTCCTTGTACTTCTTTTTTGTGTCATGGTAGTACACAATGTTATGACGGGTATCTAGGTCAAACATCCGAAATCCAACCCATGTGAGATTTGGCGTATGTAACAGGGGTTTCAGTTCATCAAAGTTCGGGGTACGAGTGGATCCTGCCAGGAACAGAAGCTTCTGGATTTTGCTGAAGAAAATCGGATACGTGGAATAGAATTCTGGGCAGAACACGCAGTTGAGGAATGTCAGGTTAGTGCATGACAAGGAGGCGACTCCAGATATGAACAGACCCCCCAGGAGAAGGTTGTTCAACTGGAATGGAACATCTTCCAAGTGAAAGGATTGCAGGTTATCCCGATGAGCGTCGTAATAAAGATTTCGGAGGAGAGGGAATTTTTCTTTGTCCATAAGCTCGGAAACCATCAGCCCTCCCACGTGCCGAATGTTGAGGGACGTGAGCCAAAAGGGGATGGAAGACAAGGCGACGTCACAATTGTTGAGCACTAAGGACGTAAAGGTTTCATCAATGTCCATTTCCAATAGGACATTGTCAACTTCCTCCACTCGCTGTAGGATAACTTCCCCTGTCATCCTCGATAGAACGACATTCATTTGCGACTGAACGGAAATGACGAGGTCCAAATCCCTTCCCCAGAGTCCTTGGATGCCATCTTTGAGGAAGAATAGAAACGTGTTGATCTTGTCAATTCCAATTCGGGGAAAGGCGTGGCCGGTTAGGACGTTCTCGAAAACATGGTACTTCCGCAACTGAGGCAGTGGGATTTTCAAAGCCGACGGGTTACCCCATCGTACGTTTTCCAATATCAAAACTTCCAACCACTTGCACCCCCACATGTACTGGGATACGTTCCCAACTGAGACGTTGCGGAGTACTATTTCCCTATACCTTTTGTGAGGGAGGCGAGGTGGAAGGGGGTACAGATTTTGAATCATCTCCGACCGTTTGAGTTTGGAATGCGTGTTGCCCCCATCGAAATAAAATTGAGATGGGTCATCCTTCCTTTCCATAGATTGTTTAGCATTGTCATTGGAAATTGGGTTTTCCCCCTGCGTCGTTTCAGCGTTGATTGAATCTTCGGAATCCATGGTCAATTGTAAACTCTTGCTCGATGGAACAGCCTTGGCTGGAGCAAACTCAAGGCCTTTAGAAACCGCCTCATCCAAAACTTCGTACGTGGGCATTATGTCCAGGATCTCGACTCGATGGATTTCGTGGAGAGGTAGTGCCCTTAGACTAAGCCTGTTATCCGATTTGTCGGACGATTGTGTAAACTCGATGTCGGGATGTGTTAAGGGAACCGCAAATTTGTTGTACAGAGGTTGCATTTTGCTACCAACAAAAGAAAGAAGGCCTTCGTCATGGCTTGCAATTTTTGAGTCCAATTGACAGATCACCAATTGTCGCCAAGAATCGGTCCCCAAAACAGACTCTACCAGTTTAAAAGTAGGCCTCTTCTGCTGTTTTATATTGTTGAAAATGGAAAGTCTTTCCACCTCAAAGTAGTGTGGGTACAAGGTTTCAAACTCTTGGGGAAAAGTGCATCCGTCAAATCCTAAGTAATCCAGGGTGTACTTGTTTCCTACAATTTCCTCCAATTCGGGCAATTCGACGCTCACACTTCCAAGAAGCAGCTTCTTCAAGCTTCGCGGAAAAGAACGAAAGGAGTACCTGTAATTAAACCATTGTTACTGGTTGGTCAATCGCGCTAGGGTATGCGAAGGTGTACTGAATGTCAGGTAGACATGTTGGAGAAGCGTAAACAGAAGACAAAAACAACGCTTGCAGATAGCCGGTATACTGTACACACACACAATCGTCTGTAAAGTAAGCAAATGTCAAGTGATTACCTCTGACGCCGCTTCTTGAATTCCCAATACACCTCTGCCTGAAAGTGGAGTTCCTCTAGATTGGGAAACCTAGTGAACAAACCTCCATCATTGTACATGAATACGCTGGTGTTCACAATTATGAGTTTTCTGAGGATGGTTGGGTTCATCAAGTGGTTGAGATGGACTGCGTCTTCTAGAATTTGCTGTACCTTTACGTAACTGAATGGAGCACCTATTCCCATTGGTTCATCGAGGTTTGTCATACAAATGATATGAAACTCTTCTCGTTCCAAGAGTGGTGTCAACGCCCTGGATCCAGAACCAGAGAGATGAAAGTGGCCTTCATCTGGGTCGATGTTTACGGTCATCCGATTTCGGAACTTGATCCACAACTGCATTTTATTCTTCCATAGTTGAGCTTTGTAATACGGCCATGGCATGAAAAACATGAGGTGCTGGAGGTTCCAGTCGTGCAGGAGCCAGTAGTTCTGTAGACCGTCGTTGAACCGCAGTTGTTCGAACTTGAAAGTCTTGAGGTGTGGAATTGGATGGTAGAGCTCAGATTCGTAGGCTGCATTCAAGTCATACTTTGGAACTTGAAAGTCCTGGAATGCACATGGAAAGTCGTGGTTTGCTCTGTTCTCCATTGAAATTTCCAGATGCTCCAAGTTCACAAAGCGAGACAGGATGTTGCTCCACACGGACCCTGCGTCCATATTAATGTGATGGAGAATCACTTTCGTCACAAGTTCCGGTCTCGACTTTCGACACACCAACATGATACTTTCAGCACCCAAGTGTGGTCCGCCCTTTGGACCGCAGATTGTCAAGGAGTAGGGCGAATAGTCGTAAAAGGGAAGAATGCCACGGGATGTTCTGTTGTACAAGGTACCAAAGGTGCTCTCACATTCGCTTGCAGTTAAACGAATGAATGGGTCCTCACAACACATCGAGGAAGCCAGGTGGGCATCCTAAAAATCCATAAAATGTTTACCGTAGACTCAACTTTATGACTTACCCTTTTTATAACAGACAGCAACGGGTATCTTACCATTTCATTAAACAGTGACGGGTACAGATCCCTTAACAGAAGTGGTTGAAGGGGATACGTACTTCCGAGAAACATGTAAAACTGGTTGGAATTTGATCGACTGTCCTCCGAATCTAAACTCTGGCTTGCGACAATCAACTCGGTAAACATCACACCCAATGAATATATGTCCGCCTTAGTTGTGTACTCCCTGCTTTCTTCCTACACGGAATTCATTTATAGTAATGGTGTCAACACTGATAGTTTGTTACAAACTCACAACTTCAGGAGCAATGTATCCATCCGTGCCAACTTTGCTGGTCAATTTCCGTCTATCGTCTTGAATCTTGACGGCGGATCCAAAGTCACAAATCTTGACAACGCAGGCGGCAGAATTCATAGTTGCAATGAGGACGTTTTCCGGTTTCAGGTCCCTGTGAATTATGTTGTGACTGTGGAGGTAGGAGAGGCCACGAGCAATGGAGTCGCAAATGACGATGGCGTCTTCCCTCTTCTTCCATGGGGAGATCATCCAATGCCTTAGGTTTCTTTTGTCCGCGTACTCTAGGTGAATGAAGAGAAGACCAGGGGATGATGATGGGTAGAAGAGTGTGGTAAGTTCTTCACCGTGGGAACCATTCCGGTAGACAAAGGAGGGCGGTGGTCTTTCAATCCAAAAGTCTAAAACGTTGATGATATTCGCATGTTTGAGGCCCATGAACAATTTGGCTTCATCTTGTGCTCGAAGAAGACCCTCCTCCCTAAGAATAAAAAATTAAACGATCACAGAATTATCTGGACGTTTTAGTTTTGCATACGTGATTGGCTTGACGATCTTAATGACCGTGGTTTTTGAGGAAATAAACTCCAACTCAGGATTTTCCTCCGCAAGGACCTCTTTTAAGTCCAATTCCTCTCCATCTCTAAGCCTTGGTTTCACTTTGACTGGTGTCCCGTAAGACCCTTTATTAAGAACTTCGAGGACGCGGAATTCAGTGTCAAACCTTGATTCGAATGTATTCATCGTGCTGACAAAGTGC
>JAQIWU010002162.1:0-13178 GCA_034696445.1 Isotomiella minor
TGATGATGATGAAACACTTATAGTAGGAGTACATATGACACTATACTTCATCAATTATTCTAATAACAATTGATCAGAACTTAACAGAGTTGACTCGAGCGAGCGTTTAAAAATGATTTATCATCATTGACGATGATGAAGATTAGGTATTATGCAAAACACACGCATCTGCGTTTAAGATGTTATGTATTTTTGCAAGACAGATGGATGGGAAGAGTAGTGAGTTGAAGGAACAATAAAATATTATTAGACTTGCATCTTATAAGCCTATTATTATCGTCATCATTGCATTTCATTATTTATCATTCACATTGCAAGTGTTAGTGTTAAAAAAAAGTACTAAGGAAGGATAATCCTTCATCCTTTTGTCCCCCTGTGACAGAAGAAAGAAAGGGGAAGAAGAAGAATCGGGTAGTCATATATGTAAGAAATTTAACTTATTATTATGCATGAATAAATTCAAATACACATTGCGATTTATTTAACACCCCTACATTACATACATGCCTTCTTCTTTGATGATATCTGAAGGAGTAACAAGTGGTCACGTAATGACAGGAAAACATAGAAAAAAATAGCATAAGGGAAAGTGATTTTTAAGATTACGTTAAGTTGGAGAATTAGTAATGAATTCAATTGAGAAAAAAATAAAGAATTCAATTGTAGTTTATATAATTTTCCTCTCATTCAACTTGAATTTATTTAGATGAAAGAAAATGGCTTGTTAGAAAATTGCATAATGACAAAACTGTCATCAATAGTTTGTTGGAAATATTGAAAGGCGTTTGACTGAAGAAGGTTCAAAAATCCGTGGAGAAAGTGAGCCCAAGAATCTTGGATTTCTGTGAAAGATCTTTCATCAAACAGACCAACGAACTGCACTTAATTTTCCTATCTTCTGTAAAATTCCCATTGGCGTCCAACCACGAAGATCCTCTTTGCCATGATATTCAATAAAGATCGACACTTTTGCATTTTGCTGCTGTTTTAAGGTTTTTGGAAATTGAAACTCTTTTTCACTTTCCTTTTAACCGCATGCAAAATGCGCATTGATGATATTGATAAAGGAAAAGGACCTTGCGTTGTTGGTATTTAAGTGACTTTTGATTTTGATCATTTCCTTTTCATTGACAAAAGCCAAAAGAAAGCTCTCAACCAACAAACAGCATAGCAGCAGCCACACTTTGACCCTGATTGCATTCAATATGCTAAAGTGAACACTTAGAAAAAAACATACTTTCAGACTTCTTTGATGTTTAACGTGATGACGATGACAATGACGATGCGTATACGCAATGACAATGGCCCTCCCTTTTTACACGCAATTTCTTATTGTTAGCCTTGCGATTACTCTTGACATTATCATCACAATTCATTATTGCCGATATTTAGTCTCTTAATCTGAAACAAAATCTCTGCCGATTAATCTGAAGGTGACAGGGTGACCTTTTTTCACTCTTCATCAGTTCTTGATTTGGAACAATAGATAGTTGAATTGAAACATTCACTTTCCGTTGATCATCGTGGAATAATAAAAATAAATTGAGTTTAATTGGACAGGTCACAACATTAGTACTGTGAACGTGGTCAGTACTTTAAATAATAATCTTAAGCAAGCAAAGAAAGAGGAGGGATTGAGCCTGGGGAAGGGTGAGACTTTGGTCATTTTCACTTTAGTTTTTTGAACTTTCAATTTCATAGAATGACATTTTTATATTCCATTCACTGAATGACCAAAACAACTTAATAAGCCTTCACCAGACGAGACGACTCTGATCTTGTCTAACGAACTGAAGATTGAGAAATTTGGGTTACCATTACAAACTCTTAACTGACTTGACTGCATTTGCAATTTAATTTGATTGGATGCATTTATATTGTTTGCACCTTTTTGCATTGATTGTTTGCCCTTTTGTGTCGTGCCTTGCTCTTTTGATCTTGGTGTCTTTTTATTTGTTTATATGTATTAAATTAATTTCGATTGGATTATTTTTTAGCGATGATAAGCCAAGTTAAAAAAAATTAACAGGCCTGACCTACTGCATTTGAGTTTGTAACATTCACTTTTCCTTTGTACTTTTGAGTAGACAATTGGCACACTCACAAATGCAACGATATTTTTAGGCAGCTCGTTCGTCGTTCTAATTGTTGCATTTGCAATTTAATGCAACAAAGGAAAAGGGAACCCTCCTGCTGCTCTAGTTTGAACTAAGGTGCCATGTCATGTTAATAATAGCCATTAATAGTTGAGTTGAATGAAGCCTTTCGAAGACGTCAAGTCATAAGTCAGGCAGGGTATCTTATCAAGTGAAGTATCTATATCCAATATCCAGGCAGGCGTGGTCGGAATTGTAGTATCAGTTTATATACTTTTGGTGTGGCCCACATCAGTCATTATCATTATTGCATTTTTTCTTGCATTGTCTTTGGGTGGGATGGTAAGGAAGGTCTTTGGTTGATGAGCGTAGGTATCTACTTGGGATAATTTCATTTGATACACCTACATTCTTTCGTCTCGCTCCTTAATTTGTTTCACTTTTAACGAGGGCTGACTGACTGAATGGTTCTGTAATTTGTGCAAATCCAACAATTGTCAGATAGATAATGATGGATTCCTTATCCTCATGTCATCGTCTCAAAAGCTTTTCGTTTTATCATCATAACGAGTTTTGCATTATCCAGGATTTTCAGGAAACAACATTCAGGCGTGGAATTACCTACACTTTTTTCAATCTGGAACTTCTACTCTTGATAACAAATAGTTTAATAAGCATAGAGCCTAAAGATGGAAAAAATGACCGTGGCAATGGCCCTGCATTGTTTTATAGAATCCAACCGTGTAGCTCATTTATGTATGGCAATCATAATGTCTTCATTAAGTACTTAACGTGTGGCGGAAATATGGATCAGGGAGTAAAACAAAAGGGTCTTAAGCAGACTTACAAATAAACCAAATTCTTGATACAACGGTTTGCCAAAGATGGCAGGAAAGCCAAAGTAACTTATTTATTTTTTTCCACGGGTTTAAACAATTTCGGTGTCGAGCCTTTTGAAGAAAATGTATGGTGAATCGTCTCATAATTGAATCAAATTTTCTCAATAATTGCAGACAGCAGTGGCATAACCTCCTCCATAGGGGAGCCGACTGGAGGCGAAGGAGGAGGATCGGAAGGGAATGAGACCTCCAAAAAGAACTACACCCTCACAGGGAACCCTCAAATAGACTACGTCCACGATCCCAACCTGCCCCGAGAGCTGAATGGGTACAACCTCTCAGAGTACCCGTTTTACAGCTTAGTGCCAAAAAACATCAACTTCTCCTGCGACGGACTTAAGGATGGTTTTTATGCGAGTATCAAACACAAGTGTCAGGTAAGAGATTGACCGACCATTGGCCCTTGAGTGACCTTTTGAAACTAAAGTGTCTCCATTTTTTATAGCTCTACCACCACTGCCTCTTCGGAACGAGGTATGACTTCCTCTGCGCCAACTTCACGGCTTTCGACCAAAAGACATTTATTTGTCAGTTCGTGTCCGAAGTGGACTGTCCCAACTCTGCACTCTATTTCCACAGGTATGGGTCCTATCCTAATCACTGTCCTATTTCTATTCTCAATGCCTTTTTTATCTAAAGGAATGATGAACTCTACGTCACAAAGTCCACGCCCGCACCACCGCGTCAGAGACCCCGTCCCGGTCTCTACGATAGGAAAAGACCTCCGTCCAGAAACCCCGACAGGAATACTAATAACAATGACAATTCCAAGACGGTGGATCAAGGGTCGACGGCCCCTGCGGTGGAGGATCCGCCCTTAGAGCAAGACTACGAGTCTGAAGAGGACTACCGTCCAGTGAGGAGGAAGCCTACGAGGAGACGGTGTAAGAACAAGAGGAGGTGTAGGCAGAGGTGGAGACGACCGCGCCCTCGACCCAGACCCGTCTATTACGACGACTATGAGGAGGACGACTACTACGACTACGACCAGTACGAGGATGACGCTTACTATGAGGATCGGCCCAATAAGCAGGGGCAGAGGGGTGGGAGAAGGAAGGATAAGAATAACGGGAGTAGTCGAGCAGCGAACAAAGTCGCAGGAAGTAAAAAGGTCGAGGTGGAGTCAGAAGTGACCACTAGCAGTACTACAACCACCACCACCTCAAAGCCATTACCTCTGAATGAGGATCCATCATCCCTTCAAGAACCCGAGGAAGAGGTTGACGTGGATCCAGCAGTCCTGATAAAGAATAGAGATGAGATACTCTCCAAGAGTAGCAGACCTCCGCCCAAGATAAGAGCGCCTGTTCCCAAATATGAACGAGGCAAATACGACTTTGTTCAAGGTCGGACGATAGCGTCGTCACCAAATAGTAACAGCGTCATCTCCACCACAGGCCCCTCGGCCTCATCCTCGTCATCAACGAGCTCCCAACAACAAGACGCTTCTGGGGATGACTACTATTACGACAACAACGAGTATCAAATGGACCCCTCTCCCCCGACTGCAAAACCCAAACCAACTTCCAAACCTAAACCCACACCCCCAACGACTTTGTCTTCTAGGCAGAAATTCATCAATCGAAACTTCCGGCAGAGCACAACCCCGTCCACATCCTCCTCTACGTCTTCCACGACTGCCAAAAGTGCTGCGACGAGCACTACTACTCCGGGTAGCTCTGCCGCTCCCCCGTCCAGCCTGAGGACTCCTCCCCATCGGAGGACACAAGCGTCTTCTTCTCCCTTAACGACGTCCACCACCACTACAACTACGACCACCACAGCTGCCCCTAGAACTACAACGCCCAGAACCACGTCTCCATCCACAACCACCACTACAACTGAGGCTCCACAGTACGAGTATGAGGTACATAAGTTTTATTAGCTTTATTCTTTTTTAACGATGGATTTTGTAAGGTGTATTACTTTTTTCTTAGTACGAGTATGAAGATGAAGTCATTCCAAATCCCCCTGCAAGTTCTCCTACCACTACAACGACGACCACCCAAAAGCCTAGAGGAAGAGCTAGCAGTGGCAGCAGCAGTAGTACCACTCCAAATAATAAGAGATATGGAATCCAGACCTCCACGTCCGTATCTGTGGAGGAGAGTGAGCTCGAAGGAGGCCTCCAACCCCTGGGGGACATTGACGACTCTCAAAATGCCATCAACCGAAGACAGTCAGCCACAACTTATACGAGAGGACTTTCCTCCCGACCCTCGCCCACTCCACCCTCCAATAGCATAGCCATCACATCCTCGGAAAGGTCTAGGGGGAAAACTTATACCCAACAGTCCTCTGAGAGCCCAGTTATCAAAGTCAAGTCACAAAGCCCTATCGGAAACCCTCAACAGCAATTGTCCACCTCCACTGCCCCCTCATCCTCTTCGTCATACTCAAGGGGTTCAAGCACCACGGAACATCTGAGTACAAAAAGTAGACCTTCAAGGTTCTGGCAAAGACCCACTAAGGTCGTGGCCGGTAGCAGTAGCAGCTCCACAACACAAGCCCCCGTCCCTCTCATCTCAGGTAGAACACTCTTTATTCTTTGACTCCAAGATTAATGACTTAGTTTCTTCTCTATTTTTAGACTACTCTGACTACGCGGACGACGAAGAAATGCAAGTCCCTCAACCCCCACCACCACCACCCCCTACAAGATACTCTTCTTCATCTCAACAAACGTCTCGGTTTAAACCCTCCCCTGCCGGACCTCCCCTCTCTTCCACGACGGAAAGAGAGACTTCCTACAATCGAGGAGGAGGAGGAGACCAGTCTCAATACGCCCCATCCAGCCTCCACCACAGCAATCAGTATTTAAGACCCACGTCCAATACAAATAGCTACACGAGTAGCAGTAGCGTCTCCTCATCCTCATCAAGTAGTGGGAATAATAACAATCATAGAGAACGATATCAAGGGGGCCCTTCGCCCACACCCAACTACATTTCCCAGTACGGTCCCTCGCCCTCGACCATGGGTATTCAGTACCAACACAACATCCCCGTCCCCGCCACGACGGGGAGGCCGGAATTCATCTCCCTTCTCAGGGATGATGAGGACCCGTACTACGACCTTATGATGATGGGCCCTTCTCCCATCCCTCCTCAAGCCCCCTCTTCCACGAGTAGCAGGGGTAGTTCTAACTACAATAGAAGGGTCCCCTCACAACAGCAGCAGTCACAACGAACGCAGTACTACACAGGAGACACGGACAGTAGTGGAGGTGGTGGTGGTGGACCCTACCATTATGCGACCAAGAACCTGTACCCTTCAGAGACGAGAGAGACGTTCCACAGCTTCCTCCCCGCCCCTTCGAAATTCATAAACGAACAGTTCTCAAAGGGCTTCTCCCCTCCAAGAGGAGGAGCAGCAGTCTCCTTGTACTACAATAATGGAAGGAACCAGGACCAGTACGACGAAGCGGACTATGCCGACGATGATCTGGACCGTGACCGTGGTCTGAATTTCGACGAAGCGGAAATGCTCGGGGTGTAAAGAGATTCTTTATGAAAAGAAAAATATTTATTTTTATACTCAAAAGAGTGAAGGAAGAAGGAAGGACAATGAAATGAAATGACTGATGATGATACGATTTTTAATTAGCCATAAAGTAAACCCCTGGTTAAATGAGAAGGAAGATTGTACACGTCAGTGTCGTGTTCAGTTACTAATTATTGATTAATAACAATTAGATAGATAAGGTAGTTCTGTCTTTGCAGTAGGTGGATTTTCCCACAGGAAAAATAATGCAAGCTTACTTATATTATGTCCTTAACTTTTTTATAGAATGAATGCTGGTGTAAGATGTTTAGTTAATTAATTGACGGTGTGAAAGAATATGCTTGATTGACGTAGAGGTAGAAGATAACCAAAATAATGTAATGCAATGTAATAGTGTAAAATGATAAGCCTATGTAGGATTAGGACTGGGGTAAAATGAGACAATCAATCCAATATGTAATAATCCAACCCCACAAAAGCAGACTGATGTGATCTTTTTTACGCTAGTTTTCTAAGTTTAGTTTATATGAAAAATGTGTAAAAATCAGGTATAAAAACAGAATAAAATGTGTCAAGAAAAGCATGATTATGATATTATGACAAATTGATGAATGAATATGCAAATTATTATGCGAGTCCAAAAGATTCATGTGTAAAAAATGTATCAAAGTTATTATTACTTCACTTCATTCTTCTGCATGAAAATTGAACTAAATTAATTGAGACAAGCAGACAAATTACTATGCTTAAATGACGACTGATTAAAAATATTCATGGCTTAATTACTTTTTCCAAAGGCGCAATGAATTGTTATCACTGAACTCATTAAAATTATTGAAAAGCTAAACTTAGATTACTGACTTCAAGGTTTGTACTTTGTTTACGGAATTAATGTTCCTTATGCACTTGTGTCCCGGCACTTCCACTACTAGGCCCAGGACCTCTTCCGTCGTCTCCTCCTCCACTTCCCTTGGGTGACTTCTTCTTGGAGGGAGAGACGCCATCATCGTCTTGTTGTTCCTCAGTGCTCTTGCTGGACCTCCTAGCCTTTTTTGCGGGGGACTTGGTATTCGTCTTTAACTTCGTGCCGGGGGATTTGGTAGTGGTGGCCTGTTTCTTGGCGGGGGAGCCTTTCCCTTTATTGCGATTGTTGGGGCTGTAGTACCAGAAGTAGGACTTTTTGGGAGACCCGTCGTCACCCCTGTGGTCATCATCATCATCATCATCGCTATCGTCACTGCCCCCCATGGAAGCGAGCATATCGTTCATCCTTGTCCTCAGTGCCCGGACGGCCCGATGCTGGGTCTGGCAAGCATTTCTCAACCTCAGCAACCCACGGCGCACGTACTCTTTGCCGAGGCGCATGGACTCGGATTTGGCATATGTGCAGAGGATGAGGAATTGGAAGCGTGGGATGAGGGGTTGGAGCGTCTCGTCGTTCCCATCAAAGTGGAAGAGTCGAGAGAGGTTCCGGAGCTTCTTGACCTCGTTGTTGTAATCCTCTGTGACCCCAGTTTCAATGCGTCGTTGGATCAAGAAGTCTGTTGTCAGCTTCCAAAGCCTCTTCTCCCCAAAGGTCAAGTCCCTCGCGAGGGCTTCGAAGGGCGTGATGTTTGGGGGCTCCGGACACTCCGGAGGCTCAACCTGTGGTTCAGGTTCAGGTTCAGGTTCGGGTTTGGGTTCAGGGACTTCTGGTGGTGGTGGTGGTGGTGGCCCTGCTGGGACTCCAGTAGTATCCTGCTGAGGTGGGTCTGAGTTGAATGCTGCGGAAAGACCTTCCACCCAATTGCATATGAGTTCCATTGGGGGGAAGAGGTCAATTGGGCCTTGAACTACGGGCTCCTGTTCTTGATTCGCCCCAGGCTCTTCTGGAAGTGTGACTAGATTAAAGGCAATTTGATCTTGAGTGTGAGCAGAAGGTTGAGGTTGAGGATGGACAGGAGGAGGGGCAGGTTGTTCAGGCTCAGGATCAGGCTGGAGGTCTGCAAAATAGTTGGGATACTCTTGCTCCAATCGGACCGCTTCTGCTGAACTCTGAAAGATTTGATCGTTATTGTATGCCTGGTAAAAGTCTAGAATCTCCCTGAACTCGGGCTCAAGTTCAAGTTGACTAATGGCACGGGCGTTCGCGTTCATGATTTCATACGGGGGTTGGTCGAATTGACCCATGAACTCGTTGGGATTGAAAATCCTGTGTTCCAGATTCCTTTGTGCTTGCCCCTGCTGCCGATCCCAGCTTTCGTACCCCTCTTCATACTTGCGGATCCAGGCCATGCACTGTTCCAAAGTTTCAGCAGTGTAGAATGGGGATTCTTCGAAGGATTGGTTTGGGTCTTCATACTGGTACTCCACCTCCTCCTGTTCTTGGTCCACTTGGATCGGGTTGTAGCCTGGAGGGTAGTACACATGTTGGTGGGGGTCAAGAGGATTAGGATCGTGTTGAGGATGAACGTAGTCGTGACCAGCGGACGGTGGAGGAGGTGGTGATGGAGGTAATGGAGGTAATGATGGTGGTGCTGGAACCAGAACAATTTCTTCATCGTCATCGTCGTTGTCACCAATGTCGGGGATCCCCGCCCATGCGATTATTTGGTAAGATGGACTGAAACGAACAAGACAAATCAGATATTATTGCTAACCTAAGTCGTCTTAGGTCTTACTCAAGCCCATTTCTGTAGCAGTGCAATCTCCAGTGCTCCAAGGACTCCTCAATCGTGGGCACACGATCCTCATCCATCAAAGGCCAAGACTGCAGTTGGGTAATGTGATGTCGTTGGATTTGCTGGTTTTGATATACGTCGGTCATCACATGCAAGTCCCACGCAGTTTGGAGGAGGAAGCCCCCGGGATTCCTCCAACGACGCTTTGGCCGGAGGGACTCGACCATGAAAGGGACCAAGGGCTTTGCAGCGTTCCTTTCTTCAAGGTAAATCCGATCCATGAGACACTCCCACCAGTCCAAATCCTTGATATTGGCGGTGTATTGGTTGTGGGGGACAGGAGGTCTTCTGGCCGCCATGCTTGATTATTTTGTCTATAAAAGAAAGGAGTGGGGAGGACTGAAAAACATCACCTGGGGCAAGAGGAGAACGCAAATGAAAACTTACGGATTGTATTCCAAATGCACTGACTGCACGACTGTTAATTTAAGAACTGATTCGCTTAATTAATCAATCGCACTCTAGTTTAAAAGGAAGAGGACTATCAAATGAATGAGAATTAAAAATCAGAGGGGTTTTGGAGCCTTGTTTGTGTGCGTCCTTCCTGATCCTTCTCCAACTACGTACTGGATGAAATCTTTCTTCATGGTTTGTGTCCCTGAACTTTCAAAAGATTGTCAAATGAGCCATTTTTGCATAATGTCCATGTCCATCCACGTCATGAAACATTTAACTTACAAAATTGAGGAGGATATTCAAATAAAAGTCAGAAAGGTTCAGTGTTACATAAAAATGACTTACTGACTGACGTCTTCTTACTTAATCCGAATAAGTTTGAGGTTCAGACGAATTGATTCTCTCCGTAAAGGTTGTCTCTTTACAGCATTGTCTTTCAAAGAACAAAGACAATTAAGCCGTAAAGAGGCTCGTTTACAGAGAGGCAAGTTGAGACGGGCCATGGGTTAATCCACAGAACTTCATACTTTCTCAGAGGTTTGGAGAAAATGAAACACTTTGACTTCTAAACTTCCATAATCCAAACTATAAAAAAACCTTTCTGATGCAACCTTCCTCAAACCATTTATTGCCCGAAAGAAAAGTGTTTAAAAAAATGTAATTTATCTACCTTCATCCCCTCCCTCTTTCCCCATATATCTCTATCTAGACTTTATACAAAAAAAATTAAATTGGCGAGTCTTTTTTAGCCAAAATCTAATGATCTCTCTCTCGTTCCTTTTGACAGAATGACCTGCTACACACACTGTCTTGTTCTTAAGAACATTACATTACGTTATGTTCACGCGATGAAGGGTGGCTAATGACTAATCTCTCATTAGGATGGGAGAGAACAGTTATTTCATTTTTCCTCCGTCATTTCATTTTCGTTTAAGTATTTATTTTATGGAATGTGGTGATCTCTTAAGACGTGGTGATTGAGATTGCATGCAACTTTGCTTAGACAAAAGCATCTAAGTAAGTACACACACACAACAACTTTATAATATACAAATCAAATCAAAGCAAAAATCTTGATGCAGGCGTCGTCACCCAAAAAAATCATAAATTACCACCAGCCATAGCTCGCATCCAACAATCAAACGTTCTCCATAATCTCATCCATGATGTGATGGAAGCCAAATTAGCCCAATCCCACACCACCACAATAAACCATTATTTCATTACAAACAAAAGTCATTTTTTTACCAATCAAGACAAAAAGACACAAGCCGGGCAGACATATGTATATGACATGTCTTAATGGTGGTGACAGGGAAGCTAAAGAGTTTGACTCTAAGATATTTTTTTCATATAAATTCTTGATCCTGCTTTTTTCTACATTAAAAATACTATTATTAGCTAATGCAATGAGAATTTAATTAGTTTCTCTCCTTCTTCGTTGAGTTCCATTAAACTTTCCATTTTATGTGCTTTTTTGAGTTGGACCAGGATTTGGACATGAGAGACACAAAAGGTCTTTTCAGTTCATAAGGAAAAACCGAGCAAATTAAAATATGCTTGGACAAAAATGGACATTTTATTCCTTCTTTTTTTGGTCGCATTTCATTACAAGATTTAACAACTTTTTGATGCAGAAGAGATGCAAATAATGCTACATCCTCCTCTACCTAAGCAAATGACTTCAAATTGAAATAATGCAAAAATATTTTCATTGCATTTATATATTTGCATTCTAAATCCGGATCAAAGTGGATCATATATCTTCTCTTCTAAAACAAGAAATAGTAAATATAAAAGCAAGCCCGAGTCTTACAAACAACAGGTATATAAAGGTAAATATTATTTGCAATTTATTAATTTAACTGTTGTAAAAAGCACTTGTAGCCGGCGCCATGATCCAACCTTGATCTAACGTCTTGATGTCGGCTCTCTTGTCTTACGTCCTTGCACTGCCTTGAATACCTAAAAACTATAGTACAAACTACAAACTCTTCAGGTTTGCGAAGAAGAAACTTGTGCAGAAAAGATTAACTTTGTTAATGTTGAGGCACCAAACCACTGACCATGCTTAGGGGATTGCATACATTGCAAAAAAAAGTAACAATACCACCACCTCACCTCTATCAAGAAGTGTGTGAGTGTGTGCCATTTTTTATTTATTTAATGAATTCGATGGCTAGCTGTTTCTGTTTCTTCTAAATCTTATCCCACATTCCATAATACACTATACTTCATTTGATTTAAACAAAAGCCTACGGGTCATTCCCGAAATCCATTACATTACAACATACATACTGCATTCTTCTTAAGCGTCATCTTTTTTAAGGCATTTGTCTAAAGGCGCACAGACTCAGACAACAATAATAATTGTGGTCCGTCGTCGTCTTCTTCTTCGTTCGTCATCGTCACAATGATTATTATGGCTCTAAAGAAAGCTACAGATGCAATGAGATGGAATGGAATCCCGTCCTCGGACATGGAAGGATGGACGAAATGAAATGATGGGCTATTCTGGAGACTGGAATGGCAATTACAATACAATTACTACAAAGGATGATGATGGTTGTTTGTTGCACAGGTTTTTTTGGGCTGGATGGAAGGTTGTTGATTTAATTTAATTTAAGTGTGAGTGGACAATTAGATTAATGAGATTACATATTTTACACGTTGCTAAAATGGTAATAAAGGGAGGGTTGTAATGACATTGTCGTTGTTCAAGACAAGAGCTCGGTATGTGTCTGTTCTGTGCAAATAAATCCTGCTGGATATTATTATTATTATCCCCGAAGGGTGAAATCAGCCATTAAGTGTTTCAAACGGGGTGTAATTAATTACCACTTCATCCACATCGACTTTTGCTTTTCTCTTATCATCACTTCCATCGTCTGCTTTATTATTGCCACACGTGGGGGTATTTTTACAATTATGTCTATTTTAAGAGATTTGGGGCACGCTGAGACAACATCTTTGATAGAGGCAAGACATATGCGATAGACGTTGTTAATTAAGTTGCAGCATGAAATGAAAGACTTGATTGACTGTGAGTAATAACATTACATGCCCATTATGACTGAACATTGGCTTGACTGTTATGGATGGACACCCTTATTTCCCTGTCGCCTATCCACTTAATCAGCCTTAGTTATTTTTTAACTACACAACAGGAGTGGACCAACCAACTTACCATCGTATTGCCACCAATTTACATCAAGATGCGTACAATAATGAGAGCTTGAGCATCTTAAGTAATTGTAGAATGACTATCTTATAAGATGAGATGACATGGCTAAGTTGTCTATGGTCGTAGGTAGGTATGCCGTAATGAGTCGCCAGGACTGTTACGGTTGAGTTGGTCAGCTAATTTTGTAATTAATCAGTGATGTCAAGTCAATTGATACTGTCTCCTTCCCATCATCTCTTTCACACCTTCCCTGTCTGTCATGTCACATCGTGTAATAGTGTCATAACTTATTACATATTATCTCATTTTTGCAGTTTTAAGGTAGCAGGACTTGCAAAAAAATGCAACCTTTTTCCTTGCTGTACGTGGGATCTTTCGC